>QNGE01006237.1:15170-33835 GCA_008508345.1 Paragonimus westermani | reverse complement strand
TCGCGTTTAGTCAAGCATCAATATTGTAGAGGACTTTCGTATTGAAAGAGTGTTTAATGTCCGACAAGCAGCTCTGTGGGCTTTAACGGGACTCTGGTTGGGCCTTTCATTAAAGGTTATGTCACGCGAGATGTTTTCATTATATGGTAAAGACCCAGAATTAGATGACAATAATAAATACATCCTTTTAAACGGTGAATGTGCATTTGGGTCTTCGTGCTTGTTTTCGCCCTTGTACTGCCAAAGAAATAAACTCTAACGGTTCGTGGGATAATGTTTTCTGGTGCCCCACTGGTGGTCGGTTTGTGAATTCCTTCGGAATTCGTATGGAGTTGAAACACCGACCTGTCTTTATTAGTAGAATGGCGAAGTCTTACTCTATTTGAGTCAGTTACCGCGGAGAGTGGCTAGAGACTGGGTGTTCCACTTGGTTAAGTATGCGCATGGTTGTTTGCCTGTTCCCGTTTGCCCGTTGGGTTTTTAACCGATGTTGCCCCTGTGTTAGGTACGCTTTTGGAATCGTCAAGATTCACTGTCAGGTCAATCAAGTCAGTGAATTTGCTCTTCTCTTTTATGTCGTGGACATCATCGAGAAGATCGTTGGCACACTTAGGTGTGGTGCGATTAAATGAAGCTACACAATCATTGGGACCCCATAAGTCATCATTGGCCTTTATCGTACCCTGTTTGAGTGAATCCTGTATCATGTGCTTAGAGGCACGATTGCTGTTCATTAAGAGATAATGGCACTCTTTCAAGGGGCGTTCTGTCCCCCACAATTCCAATCTGTTAGAGCCAAATCTTAGACTTGATAAGGGTCTGATTATGCATGAACTGTTTTGCAATCGCTCCGCTATGGAACTTGAAAGGAGGCGGACAGCAGATCTTTTGCGTCTTCTTACTAAGAAGTATACATATGTATGACGATAGAACTACATTAGTGATTTTTGAAGGTATTTTTACTGCTTTCTAGGCTCATCTTATCCGGCACATTGAATACTTTGGTATTATCTGAGCGACGCATCCGTTCCGTGTTTTCCAATGCCAACGGGTTTGTGAATGTGCTTGCACCCCGGATCTTATCGCTCTTGGGACTTTCTGGCACCTTGAAGAAGTAAGATAAAGAAAGAATGTTCTTTTTTTCGAAAAATCAAATGCAGCATAGCTTGCCTTTAGTTGGGCGAGCTCATGTTCCAGCTTGGATAACTTGCAGCTCAAGGCTGTCGACACAATATCTACAGAAATAGGACAGTTTCAGTTTGGGGGATGTTCGTGGGAACCGCCAGTTAATCTTCTCCATGTTCAAAAGCGTTTTCTTTGGAAGAGCCGGCGTACCTTCGAACCGCAGAACCTTTGCCTTCAAGACGATCATCGTTGATTCTAGAGCTTGATTTTTTTTACCGCCGGCCGATCATTCTGACAAGTGATTTTGATTGCCGTGATTTGCAGTCAAATATATTTTTGGAAATGTGGGCAGCTGTTTTAGAAGTAGGGATGTTATTGCAACAATTGTATGATAATGTGATGAATGTCACTGAACATATACTTTCACGTCAAATATTGAAATTCGGGTTGTACACCTTTTGATACGGAGCGCAATTCTAATGCTAGAGTGTGGTTATCGGTCATTCGCTGTGTTTTGTTCAATTCGGATATACGGGGTACTGGTTTATAATCAAGTTCTATCCATTCACGAAGCATCACTTTGGCGTCGCGGCGGTCTTCGATAACAATGAATCTTATGCTTTTCGGAACTTTGGACACTCATTCATCCCCTCGTGATATTGAGGATTACTTTGAGCGATTTGAACTAGGGTGTTGGTCCGTATCCAGCTTAAATTAGGGGACACAATCAGCCTTCTTCCTCTCAAGAGTAGGAGAAGAGGCTTATTGTCCTCTGAAGAATTTACCTTATCCAGATTCGCTGATGGATATCACATATGAGCGCATAAAGAAAACACTGCTCGTTCACGTCACTACTGTAAATTTTGATGTCGCCGAACGCACCAAATTCAATATCATCCAGCATCAACCGAACCAGTCAGTCCGTGACCTTATTCTCTAGATACAAACTCAGGCGGCACGGTGTGGTTTTTGTGATCGACTGGAGGTCCAATTCGTGGCCGGAATTATTGTTCCGGATCTACATAGACAACTACTGCTACTCCCAAAACCTACTTATCAAAATATCGGTCATCTATGAGCAATACGAAGACGTTAATAATCAAGTCCAGACTGGGAGTTCTAGTGATACCCGGTCTTGTTTGGATCAATGAAAAAGTGACCCTCAAACCACAGCACTCTGCGGTTATTCAATTCAGCCCCTTAATATGGTTTTCGACCAGTTCCTCAAAATTCGCAACAGTCGACACATGCCACTGGCAGATTCAGGAATTGTGCCTCATGTGACAAGAAACATTCCAGATACGCATGCATTCACTGGAGCTCTATATGGCACAAGTTTGTGGAACAAGGTAATTTAAAATTGTCTGTAGGTCGAACAGAATTTGTCAGTTGATAGGAACTTGTCCAAATGAATTTGATGCTACCTGTGGCAAGATGGAGTCCTCCACTTTGAAAGTTGATTCATCTACCCCAGGGCATTTATTTCACTCCCTCTGCACAGTACTTCGCATGAGGCATGGTTTCATTATTGACACTGGCAGTTTAGAATCCATTATACCACAAAGACATCTATCACAGTCCTATCCAAATCACATACAACATCCTTGTTCTGTAACCATACAAGGTGTAACTGATCATTTCATTTCTTTTTTGAGTACAGTCACTATTCCGACCTTAAACGAACAATCCAAGCCACTTGATCGCACATTTGTTGTTACTCGTCATGGCCCATCCATTTTGGAATCAAAGGTTTTGAAAATGCACCATATCCAGGTTTCCTTGCTTGTGCCACCGAGTGATTTCACAAGCTTGAAAGACCTAATTCCCAAGTGCTCGAAGGCCACGGGCGGCATGAAGATACCTCCAGTTAAACTAGAAGTAACTGGTGGTCCGGTCCTTCCGAAGTGTCGTGTAATTCCTTATGGACTCTGTGAACCAGTAACTGAGTGCTTCATTGTTCCCGTTGATGCGTCCTCTTGGGCCACGCCGATTGTAACAGCCTTGAAGTCTGATTGAAAAACTCCGCGTATATGTGGTGATGATCGACTTACTGTGAATCGATGCCTCGAGTAACATACATGTACTACTGCTGATCCTGAGGACATCCTGAACAAGCTTCTGGGATACAAAGTTTCCTCCAAGATTGTCTCAAAGAGTGTATGTCAACAAATCCTTTTGTGTAAGGCCTGAATGCATATACCAACAATGAATACACCTAATGGACATTTTTGGCACTGATTTTTGCCGTCTGGACTTAGTAATTTTCCTGTTATCTTTCAACAAGTAATGAGTAACATTGCGAATTTTATGGACGATGTTGAAGTTTATCAGGATGATGTCATCGTATATGCTCCAGACAAGTTAACTTATGATTTTCGTCTTTTGAAACTATTCTAACAGTTTTTTGACAAAAACTGCTGTCAACCCGAACAACTGCGATTTTACTGTGAGCAGTTTCAAGTGTCTCAGCTACTTAGTTAGCCGTAACGGATTCAAACCTAATGTCAAGCGTCTAGACCCATTAGTTAATGCACCTCCATCTACAAATCTCTCTGAATTACGTTATTTGTTAGGTGCTTTGCAGTACTACACCTGTTTCATTTCAAATTTATCCCACCTTGCTGGATGTTTATTCCAGTTTCTTTCCGAAAAGCAGTTCATGTGGACTCCAACTCATAAACGGTGTGTACGTTCATCGTTGAATTTTTTGTCACGTTTTCTCCTGAAACTATGCTTACATTGATTACTGATGCTTCTCCAGTTGGACTCGGAGCTGTGCTTGGACAAGACAACAAACCAGTTGCGTGTGTATCACGCCGACTTAATCCAGCAGAAGGGTGTTATGCTTAGACACACCTTGAAGATCTTATGGTATACTGGGCGGTAAAGTGGCTTCATGAATATCTGTTGGGATATAAATAAATAAATAAATAAATAAATAAATAAATAAATAAATAANATATATATTTCCCAACGCATATGTGAGAAGCACGCTTGGTTACGCGCGATCACTCATTCAAAGTTGTGTCGGATCATGAATTACTGAAATTCATTGGCAGGTTCATCAGCAGTCATGGTTCAACGATGAAGCATAGCACTCAGTGCATATGACCATACCGTGGTGTACAAATCAGCCGATCAAATCAAACATGTGGATTACTAGTCACTTGTTCCGTATATATCTGAGCAAACTTCCAGTAATGATTGCCTTATACTTCAGACTTAGCTGGTTAACCAAACAGAGTTGATTCGCGATACCCATTCTCATTGCGCTACGACTTGGTTGAATCCCACAAGTCAGACGGAAATTTTCTACATTTTGTACGCGTCGGGAGGACTTTTCACGCATTCTTGATGGATTATTGTGCTGGGATGAGAGAATTGGTAATCTTCCAACTCTTCGTAAAGCTGTTCTGGACGATCCACATTGCGGATATCTTGGAGTTGAGAAGATGAAATCTCTGGCCAGATTAACGTGCTGGTGGCCAGAGATTGACGCTGGTATTTGTCGTCTGGCTAACAGTTGTTCATCTCGCTATCACAAAGTTCACATTTCGCCGTCAAAATGGACCCCAGGGTCGAGGTCATCTGAGGCCTGGCAACGGGTTCGTGCGGATAACTGTGGTCTTTACTTGACAGGTAATATGCGCCAGTAGTGACTGCTTCCTGCTCGGAGTTGCCGGTAGTATCATTCACGACAACGCCCACTGAGGAACTCCCATGTACGCAGCGGAGAGAGAGTATCCCTCTTGTGTTAATGACTGACTATGGTACCCATTTCGATGCCAAACTTCTAACTATTTGTCTCAACGGCATTGAATGTGTAGTGGTCAAAAAGGGTCTCTGACTATCCTGAGTAAATGCAGGCGTATTTCACTGAGTTCCGTGACAAAAAATGAACGAATGCAACGGGACAGTTACAGGAGTTCTAGCAAGTTATGGTAACAAAGAGCTTGGCTCACATAAAGGGTTCAAGAGGACCACCACAATATTCCAAATTACCAGTGTCCGGGACACGAGGATATTCTGAGATTACCGTGAGCGGCTAGGACGCGGTCGGTGCTGCGACGATGTTCGGAATACAGCGGAGCTGAAAATGGATGAGATCCACGTAGTATCGTCAAGCAACTACACCACAGGTAGAAGAGCAGAAAGACGTGCGTGCACAAAATTTTATTATTCTTGCAGGGTCATTTTTAGTTAATTCGGACAACATGCAGAGATGACGCAAGACGTTTTACAATAGTGAAGCAACGGTAATTAATAAAACCAGGAAAAATACCTCTTCAGTACTCATCCTCCGGAGCATTTGTGAAAGCTGGAATGCTCAATAATCGTCTGGTAGGTGGAAAAGAGGAACTTGGAAGTTGTCAGCGGAACCCTGCTGGCAAGGTATCATGCTCAGTGGAACGCGTAGCTTGACGAAGTGGATATGGGTGAGGAACGGGTGATAATGTTGTGTGAATCTGCTCGATAGACGGATGGGGGTCAGTTGATCCTTCGTCATTTCTGTCGGTTGCGGCTGAAGAGTCGAATGTGTGAGGAGTGGAAGGGATAGATGCTTCAGGGTTTTTGCGGTTCGGCTCCATGGCTACATACATGGGAGGGAAATTCCCAGTGCTTGTCGACGTAGGCCGGTTTGAGACTGTCGATACTCGCAGTAACTTGCTTTCCGGAACGTTCGATTGTGAACTCTTTATCCATTCACGCGATCACTTTAAATGGTCCATCGTAAGGTGCTCGAAGCGAGCGCCGAACAGAGTCACAACGAAAGAAAACATGAGTGCAGGTCAGCAAGTCCTTATTGAGTTGTCAAGGCCAGGAATGCCGCCGAGTCGGAAAGGCGCGAAGCGTTTCCATGCGCGATTTGAGGCGGCGCACGTGGTTCGACTGACCTATTGTAGCTTGTGTGTTTTGGTCACAACGATCACCCGGTAGGCGAAGTGATGTTCCGTAGACTAATTCAGTGGTGAAACATTGTATATCTTCCTTCAGCACGGATCTGATGCTCAGTAAAATGAGTGGTAAACGCTCTGTTCAACTCTGCGTGGCCGGTGCCATGAGGGATGTTCTCAACTCTCGGTGAAAACGTTCGACAATCCCATTAGGGACAGGATGTTATGCATTCGTCTCAATGCGTTCACAACCAAACAGATGATTTGAGTCGCCAGAAAGGGCTGACTGGAACTGTGAGCCTTGGTTTGTGGTGACGAACAACGGAACACTAAAACTGGCAATCCAGTGTTCGAGGAACGCTTTAGCGACTGTCTCTGACGTTATGTCACTAAAGGGGACGGCCACGGCCATCGTGTAAATCGGTCGACATATGTAACATGGGGGTAATGGACCAACCAGATCAACATGGACGTGAGAAAAACGCGCGTCAGGAATGGGGAAATTCCCAGAAGAGGTGGCGGTGTACCTTGCTCTTCTGGCAATGAAGACATGATTTATTTCATCAGCGCACATCTTCATCTATATTAGGCCAAACATAACGGGCAGCAATTTAATTTGAGCGCGGAGCGGACATCAGGGTGGGACAAAGAATGCAAATGGAGGATAATAGGTAGACAGAGAGAAATTGGTAGGATTGGACGTGGGATGCCCTCGGGAGTGTCACATACGATAACGGATTCGGGAGATGGTAGGGGAACATGGGAACACTGAAAGTGTGGGGTGCATATGGATGGAATGTCAGGATCAGACATTTGAGTTTCAGCAAGTTTCTTGAGACGTATCTCGTGCAGGCTAGAAACCGCTTTAACATGTAGTTTTGAGAACGCATCAGCAACTGCATTAGAGTTTCCTTCGACGTGTCGGATGTCCGTTGTGAATTGCGCTATGAAATCGAGGTGTCGAATTCTGCGAGTAGAATATTTATCCTGACTAGCATCGAAGGCGTATATTAAAGTTTTGTGGTCCGTTAGAACAGTGAAGTTCCTTCCTTCTAACAACCGACGAAAATGTCTGATCAACAAGTAGATAGCAAGCAGCTCACGACCAAAAGTGCTATAATTAGCTCGCATGGGTGATAGCCTCTGTGAATAAAATGATACTGGTCGTAATTCACCACCGACCTACTGCTGGAGCACTTCACCGACAGCATGATTAGACGCATCAGTCGAAAGGATCAAATGAGCGGTCAGCTCTGGGTTAAAATGAGCAAGCGTCGTCGCTTCGCTGAGCGCTTTCTTTACGTCGTTGAGCGCTTGTAGCTACTCAGGACTCAAAATAACGCCCCTTATAGAACCGTGTGGCAGATCGGTTAACGGCTTTAGAAGCTGTGAGCAGTCAGGAATAAAACGGCGGTAATAGTTGGTAACTACAATGAACCTTTGAAGTTCTTTGATGGAATCAGAAATGGAATACTCTGGCAGCGCTTGCACCTTGGTGTCTAAGGGTAACACATGGTCTCCAATCACCCGGTGTTTTCTTAGGGACCAAATGTAAAGAAGAAGACCATGCACTCTTGGATGGACGGGTGATGCTCAGTTAAAGCGTGTGGTCAAATTCTGCCTTGGCAATCTTCAGCTTTTCAGGAGGGAGACGTCAACGGCGAGTAGTCACTGGCTGTCCCTTGGTCACAATAAAGTGTGTAACGTCGTGTTTAAAGAATGTGGGTGATACGACGGATTTATGAGCTGCGGAATTGCTGGATCAGACGGGTATGTCTTGGGGGTTGTGTACGTCCCAACAAGAACACGTCGAGCAACGCGTACCGATAAACCAGTGATCCCAACTATTCAAAACAAGATTGGATCGTAATGCCGCGGTACTATTGAACAAATGATCGAAATGAATATTTAGGCAACCACAACCGTTTCGATCGACAGATGGTTTCCGGGGAATGGGTTACAATTTGCTGCTGAACGGGCTAAATATGAACTGTAAACACAAAACAAGGCATTCATACCCAAAAGAGCTCTTTCGAGCAGTTAACAGGTTCAAAACAATGAGGATGAGCCGAGCTACAAGAAGGGAGGTGCACGTACCACTCACGTAAAGTACAACGACCGACAACTGGCTATTCGCACGACCATCATATTGACGTGACAAAACAAAATCGTCTAGGTCAAGGTCCAATCAACGTCCAGAGACAGGGGAGGTTGAATGCAGAGGGGTGAATATTTAGGAGAATTGGGTTGAGTCGGATTTTCGCATGAATGTAGTTCAAAAATTTATACAGTTGGAGCACCACTATATGGACTCCGATGGTGGTTAATTTACGTTTGGCACTCAAGGAACTCGAGCCGTCTGAAAGCGTGTGGTGCTTAATATCAACCAATAGACCAATGTGATATGAGAAATCGGCACCAAGAACTGCGGTCTAGACGTGTGCTACCAAAAAACTCCGGTGAAATTGACTTTGTAGCCCAAGGTCAAGGGTGAGCGAACGTCGACCATACGTGGTTATCGGGGCTCCGTCAGTGGCTTGTAATGAGGAGACGCGCTGACAACGCTGGCGGTTGCCTATGGTGCATGGAATTTCGATTACGATTACTCGCCGGTATCCATTGAAAATTGTAGCCTTTGGATCTCTCTGGGATGTAGAAAAGGCGACATTCGAAGGAGACACCAGACAGCCGTCGCCATCACTGGCTGATCACTGGGTTTCCCTGTGCGGTCGGCAAATAAGTAAATGTGCAGGGCTCAGTGCACTCCTTTGCTTGGTGGCCGAAAGTACGATGGTGCCGTTGGACGTCGAGAATGTTTTGTAGAACAACTGCGCGGTCTGCGCAACCAGGAGTGCAGAGTGCAAAACAACGGCTGGACCTGTTTTGTCAAACACTTTACCTTATGTTGCAAATCGTCATGAGGTTGATTAACAACTGTATTTACTAACTGGAGATTACGTTGAACGTACAACATTTTGCTAACCGCATCTGTAAGCTCCTCTATAGGCACAGTACTGCTGAATGTAGCCAGAATCTCACAAGTCAATTAAAGTAGATTTTTCATCCATAACTGTCGAAAAATGGTGTCATCCATCTTCCTGCCTCCAAGAAGCGGCTTCATATGTCGTAGCAGCTGGGTTGGTTTGCGGTGACCTAGCTCAATTTCGGAAAATAGCTGGTCCAGCCTCCGCTGTTCAGAAGCACCTACTCTGCTAATTAAGGCGTCTTTCAGCTTATCTTACGGCTTGTCTACATGCATGTTGTCAATGAGATCCGAGACCTCTTCGGCGACCTCAGTAGGGATGGATTGAACTATATATGAGTACATCATAGTTTGTGACTTGATGCGCCTCGTTCAAAAGAGAGCTTTAACGTGCCTGAACCACAAACGAGAGTTACTGACTCCAAATTCAAGCAGTTTGATGTGCACGGATGCGGTCAGCTGTTCAGTTGAATCGTTGTAGTCGGACATAGCAGCAGCGGACGCTCTTTAACACGTTACAATAATGGGGCAGTGAAGAAGTTGTGGTGGTTAAACTGAACGACGGAAGAAGAAACCTAGACACAACGCGAGGAAACAAAGAGTTCGCCAGATAATGACGACAGAAAAATGTGACGAATTGGGTAATTCGGACTCACCAATTTGTAGTGGTCAAAAAGAGTCTCTGACTATCCTGAGTAAATGCAGGCGTATTTCACTGAGTTCCGTGACAAAAAATGAACGAATGCAACGGGACAGTTACAGGAGTTTTAGCAAGTTATGGTAACAAAGAGCTTGGCTCACATAAAGGGTTCAAGAGGACCACCACAATATTCCAAATTACCAGTGTCCGGGACACGAGGATATTCTGAGATTACCGTGAGCGGCTAGGACGCGGTCGGTGCTGCGACGATGTTCGGAATACAGCGGAGCTGAAAATGGATGAGATCCACGTAGTATCGTCAAGCAACTACACCACAGGTAGAAGAGCAGAAAGACGTGCGTGCACAAAATTTTATTATTCTTGCAGGGTCATTTTTAGTTAATTCGGACAACATGCAGAGATGACGCAAGACGTTTTACAATAGTGAAGCAACGTTAATTAATAAAATCAGGAAAAATAACTTCACAAATGCAACCACCTGTTCACTCCTGCCCGACATCTCCGGTCTAATAATCAGGCTGAAAACACTCAAAATTGCTGTAGCCTGTCTTCAGTTTGTTACATTCAGATACCTAGAAAAAGTTATTGATAATTGCTTGCTACAATATCGCAATGTCTGCCATTCCATTACACATGAAAGTCCTGCCAAACTTTTCGAAGGACGGTCTTTAACGTCAAACTTGATTTGTATTCAATCATCTGTAGTTAATTTTTATCGTGGTGATTACTTGAGACCGTCATCTAGTATACTTCTAAAGATTCTCCGTAGATGCTTATATCGAAGTCCAGGTGTTGATGACTTGTCTGTACATAATCGACACGTGAATCAGATACGTTTTTAGGATACAGGTCAGTTCGTTGCAAATTCTGGTGTTACCTCAGATAATAATGATTCCGTTCTAGATTCGAATTCTAACCAAGAAATTGCAAGCATCATTCGAAGGTTTTGAAGGCTGCAAATGAAACCCAGAAGGGACTTCAAGAATTCGCCGTCCCATTCAACCTGTGGTGGATGTGATGTATGTCACTGAACATGTGCTTTCACGTCAATTATTGAAATTCGGGTTGCACACTTTTTGAAGCGGTGCGTAATTCTAATACAAGCGTGCGGTTATCGTTCATCCGCTGTATTCTGTTCAGATCGGATATACGAGGTACTGGTCTCTCGTTTAGTAATATCTGTTCTCATCTTCAACATCCTCGAAGTAATTACTCGTTCGTTCCCCATCGCGCGCCAGGTTCACCGGTTGAATGCATGAAAGTAGTTCGGCTTGCTTTGCTGGAGCTAAGCATGAGGTCTGAGAGGTGTTGAGAGTGTTGGAACTACCACTTATTAATTTGTGTTCACAAAGCACGTTTCAAACATAATTCATTTTCTTTACAATTTCTGTCAAGTAACAACTCAATCATCCCGGTACACTCTTATCCCATACTTATCGATAGCTTGTGCGTCTAAGTTGTAAAACACTATGCAACAGCAGAGCATGCTAAATTTTTTTGGAAAAACGCTCAACTCTTTTATCTCATGACTGCATACTAACCTAGATTCGCAACCCATCCTTTTCTCCCCTGATAGATCACCCAGCAACCTCTCGGTATTGTCAAAAATTCTTCTCATTCTATAAACCGTCTGTACAAAGATAATTGACATCGAAGTTCGTCAATAATCGTATACTGGGAATAGCTGATAATTGATCTCATTTCGCGTTATTCGATAACAGCTGTTTGCATGTGGTATATACATCATCAGTTAACACAATTTTATAAACGTCACATAGAAGCTTATGCCAGAATATCATATGTTCCATTGTTCGTCATAGCTCACACAGTCACTTTCATGTTCTCCCGTTTATCGCAAGATTCCGCTCTCCATTCTAGATTTCACAGATATATCCCGCGCGAGAAAACACCCCACCCCGCCCGGACACAAAATTCTGCAATGATTTGGCATATCGCAAGCTGCTCAAAATTCTTAGGAATCTGAGCGAAGAACGACGTCCGGTCGAGAGGTCCATGCGTTCTCCGCAAAAGTATATGCGTCCTCACCTTGCCCACATCATGGAAAAATTTTCTGCACATGTTTTGGGACTATTTACATGGAATATTGACCAAATTCTCCGCCAATACACCCACTCCATCCTCCAACAACCAATTTCTGGCACGACCTTGAGCATTAAGCCAGTGATCACCTTGTGGAGTCCCAATTGATGTTACAAATCAATTATTTTATCGGATTGTGCAGACCTCAAGTACTATCGTCTCAGAACTATGTAGCGGGAAGTTTTCTCCCCATACTTGAATTTTCTCTTCATATAATGTCTGTTCTTGTCTGTTTTGTTGCTATGTTCACATAGCTGACTCGTACAATTTTCAAATTTGGTGTTCAAATGTGTATATGTTTAAAAATCTGTACGTTGATCATGCTTCCCTGAGCGTGCTTCTCACAAATGCGTCGAGAAATATATCAATATTGTTATCATCAATTCACTGCTGACAGCATTAGGTTGTCTCCAGATGCATTCTATAAGTAGCTCGTCAGAACCGTTGGAGGCCATTAACCATGAGTCCTGGAATTCATAAAGAACAGGCCCGTGAAATGTCACTTCGGAAACCGCCCTTTTAGGTAATCAGCGCATCCACTGCCTCGTCCCGTGAGGCGAGCCCTGTGAAACTCGATATCCTCTGGTGCATATCTGCCCACCTAGAGTGCCAGGAGAGTGTCATGTTTTACTAATGAGAATGGTATATAGATTGAATAAGAATACAAAAGATTTGGATATGCGCATCTCACTTACCAGTGGTCTTACGTTCATGACCAATAAACTGATTGAAATTTTTGCCAGGCATAGCGTTAAAACTGTCCAAGAACCTCAGGACGGATGGGACAGTGGGTTGCAAAGCATCATGTTGGAATGCCCGATCTAGAGAATATACAAATTTTCCGCACACATTCGAATGGGTTTCGCACAAATTTGGCTTCATGATAGAAGGTCTGGAAGAATGTGAATATGGTAGGACGACTGAAGGGGAAATGGTAGGAAAGGCCGCGCTGTGGTGGGTGAAATACCGGCGGGCGCACTAAAAGAGGGGTGGGTTTGGCGGACATCTGATTTAATAACATAATCAGGTGGTGAAGCACCTGCCGGGGTGTACATATTAGAATTTTGGTTCCCAATAGTACTCATGGTTCAGGTAAAGGGATATGTCACTCTGGAGCTACTGAGTAATGTGTGATAGCCATGAGACCTAGTACAGTTTTAGGTTGGTTGGAAAGCATTGGGGGACAAATTGTGCAGCTTCATACGCGGACTGTTGTTTCTTAGAATGTGGTTTTCAGAAACAGATTCGTGGTGCTTGTGAAATGCATTTGATTTGCTCGAGTATTGCGAACCCGAAATGCTGTTCTGCAGTGAACACCGCACATGACTTACTGTTGGTTTAGAGCTTTGTTCAAACGTTTTCGATAGGCTATTGGTATTTACATTCACTGCAGATAATAGAGAGGAATATCCACTGTAAGAAGGTGGCCCTGCTTGTTCATCCCCGTCATTATCATGGGAAGTTAAGTTGGTACTCTCAGTTCTCCGGATAACTTTTGGTGCCTTAGGCATAGGACTCTACAGCCAACACTACGTTTGTCTGAGGGAACCGTCTAGGATGGGAGGAGGTGTTTTCAGCATCCACCGCGGGTTCCGCTGGGGAAACTCGAACGCGCCTGGACCCAGCAGAGCTTGGCGCGGTTTACTGTCCAGTGTCCTTCTGATTGGACGGCGAAGCAGTGTTGACTGTTGCAACTTGCTGATTTGGAGAGTTTGTAGAGCACTCGAGTTCAACAATGAAGTTTATGAGCTCAATGACGGTGCTTCTTGAATTCTTTTTCACTAGGGAAATATTGGCGTCTTTTCACCAGACGCTCTTATGGAATTGAAGTTTGTGCCACTCCTGATTCGCTCTACCGTTTAATGAACCCGTTCGCCAGAATTTCACTCGTGAACTGCAACAAAAATGTAAAGCATTTTTGCTGTAGGTTCTTGCAAAATCTTAGACTACAGCACACATGTTCTTTTATTTTACTGGCTTCGAGTAGAACTATTTTCATGGACATCAAGGGTACTCTATCAAGTAAGTCAGACACCACCAATTTATCAGGACAACCTAAACGCTTGTGTACCTTCGTAAATAATGTACCGATAAATGTCCAAGCGGCTGCGAGATCCCCGTGACTACATGTAATCTCATGATAGGTGTTAGCTGAAGCATTCAGGCTTCTAATTATTGTACCTAGCTGGTGCAAAATTTTGCAAGCTTCCCGTACTTACCGTGTAGTGTTGATGTTTCAGACGTTAAGTCCATTTCTTTCTTAACTAGATCTGCAAACACATTGGTAACAAGAACTGAACAACACTTAGTGTTGCTCCCCCTGAGTAATTTGCTAAAGAGTAACTGGTGGAATTGCTGTTTCAGCAGAAGATTCACGTTCTCTGGCAATAGCGGAGATGGAGCAGATGTTGATCATAGTTTCCGAAGATTTCACGCCAGTCTTTTCTGTCATCATGTTTTTTTGAATGGCTCAGCGTTGGAGAAGTAACAGTGAAATTCATTCTGAGGCACCTGAACGAAACAAATATCAAGTCTACTGATGGTGAACTGACAAAATTGTCGGAAACACAATTAAATATTTGCACTGCTAGGCACCTTCTCCGTTGTTTCACGCAATTACTAATCAAACTTCTATAATCGAACTGTCGAACGTGCTTGGGACTCCAGCATGGCACATCTAGAAAGATCACTGTCCTGAGCCAGGCCGAATGTTAGATTTCCCGCCGACCCACAGAAATTACTTGTGAGTTTCTTGTCAGTATCCCTTTTGTGCCCTCGATTGAAAGTAGTTTATTTAGGGCTTCAGCTCAAAAGCCCGCAAATAACTGCTGACACATCGCGAGTACAAGGAAAATCTGGAAACTTATATGATCAAGTGAGAGAGCTGATGCTCATATCTAGGGAAAAACACAACTGGTTTGGGCTAAACTACTGGACTATTCACACTGTTTTTTGGATACCCACGTAAAAACATTTCCACTCTTGAGTGTGTGCTATCAAGCCCTCAAGGAACTAGCAAACTGGAAGGATGTAACTGTTGTAAAACCTGGAAAAAGGTCCATAGCTGTGGTGATGGGCAAGCGGATATATATAGAGGAAATTTATGTCGTCCTTCTAGGTAACATTAAGTTATTGCCAAACAGTCAACCTGATAGCATAACGCTGATGAAGAAGCCCGTTTGCTTTGAGTTTCAGGTTTCACTTTTACTTGGGAACATAATCAAAAGCTAGTACAAACACATGAAGTCTACTGGAAGTATGACTGCGTGGTTTTATGGTTCACTAGTGATTCGTAAACCGCAATCTTGCTTATGGCCGATTCTTGTGATGGAGGATTCGCTTATCACAAATTAGCACAGTAGTTAATGAATGTTTTAAGGCCAATTCATGCACTCGCTTCAGAAATATTTCCGGAAGACACGTTTGAGATGAGTGAGATCCTAAGTAGTGTTGATTGTGAAAGTAGAGTTTTATGCTGTCTTGATGTGGGTTGGCTTTTTGCAGATGCGCCATTAATGGGGAAAGTCGACTTTATCTGTGGCTTTGCACTGGCAGGAAACACAGTGCATCATATCCCAACGGATATCTTGGAGACACTGATATTATTATTTACCGAAATGATTGCTGAAGAACTATGCTACAAGCAAAAATTGGGCTGATCTTGTAGAGTCAATAAATCATGTGTGAAACATGCTTTGCAAACACAAACTAATATGTGATTTTAACACTCCAGGTATCTCAGGACCTCATTCTCAGCTCAGGCAAAGCAAGCCGAATTTCTTCCATGCATTCACGTGAGTGAATGAAACCAACATATTCTGATGAGACCCAGACAGTAGCATACACTGAATTTCGCATTTACAAAATTTACCTCATCGGTGAGGATATACGTCCTAAAACAATAGCGTCGATTGTCTGCTTGATTTCGATTTGGTCACACAACCGAAACGCCGGCCCACCATTCCTCAAAATCTCATCAAGCAGTCCATCCTCATCCGCATCATTCCTGATGTGCAGTTGACCAATCACTGTCCGAAACTCTAACAAATCTAGGGGAGGAGCAAGTAGGTGTTCACTGGACTGCTGGGGCGGGCCGTTCACGGTCACTCAATCAGTGGTTGTAGGAAGATTCGGTAGGCTATTGAAGTGTTCGCGCCACAATTTCATGATGATATCTGTCTGGGCGCATGAACAGCTGGTGTCCACGTCCACCAGTGTTTTGGCGGGCTAAACAGATGGGCCGAAGTCGTCTTAAACGAATCGTAGAACTTATTGTGTTATCAGCGATCGGCCACATCATGCATCCGCCCTCTGCTTTCTCCTTCAGCTGTCCTTGATTTTGCTGACATGCTCGGCAAGCAGACGGCGGATACTGTGGATTGTGGTATTCTGCGCCTCATTGTCTGGGTCCTAAACAGAATAATGGAGGATTGTCTGTAACGCCGGCCCACCATTCCTCAAAATCTCATCAAGCAGTCCATCCTCATCCGCATCATTCCTGATGTGCAGTTGACCAATCACTGTCCGAAACTCTAACAAATCTAGGGGAGGAGCAAGTAGGTGTTCACTGGACTGCTGGGGCGGGCCGTTCACGGTCACTCAATCAGTGGTTGTAGGAAGATTCGGTAGGCTATTGAAGTGTTCGCGCCACAATTTCATGATGATATCTGTCTGGGCGCATGAACAGCTGGTGTCCACGTCCACCAGTGTTTTGGCGGGCTAAACAGATGGGCCGAAGTCGTCTTAAACGAATCGTAGAACTTATTGTGTTATCAGCGATCGGCCACATCATGCATCCGCCCTCTGCTTTCTCCTTCAGCTGTCCTTGATTTTGCTGACATGCTCGGCAAGCAGACGGCGGATACTGTGGATTGTGGTATTCTGCGCCTCATTGTCTGGGTCCTAAACAGAATAATGGAGGATTGTCTGTGGCACTCACAAGATGCTGGCGTGAACCTCTCATCTGCCAAAAGACTGACAGACCTTCCGTACGGTGATGACATTGTGGTGCTTTTTGACAACTCTCCGAAAGCACAAACAATGCCAGACGTTATTTTGCGTTCTGCCAGAAGCTTCGGAATACGCTTCGCAGTCTCTAAATACCAAGTTCTGCAAAATTGTTGTGATGTAGCCATGGAGATTGTTGACCGGTTTGTGCACCTGAAAAGCTTCATCAGTGGCAGCGGCGGAGGTGTAAGAAATGAAGTAGAAATGCGTACCTTCGAGGGTGAGGCGGTTTTTGCTAATCTGAGGCACCCGTTTCTAGAGAGGCATCTATCTTAAGCTTAGGAGTCGCGAATATATATAGCGACTGTGAGAGTGGTATTAATTTACGGCAGCGAAACCTGGCCGCTTAGGGTGGAAGATGTGAACCGTCTTCAGGTATCCGACCACCGATACCTGCGTTCATTTGCTCGCATCCGGTGACACGGGCCAGTAAGTAACAAATAGGTTGAAAAGTGGGTGTTTTGTACTGAATGACTAAAGAGCTTTTTGTTCCAAACTTGCAATTCCATCTACTCAGATGGTTGGATCATGCATTTTGGAGGCCAGTTGGTCACCTGCCACATAGTGAACTATTTGTCGGCGCAGCGACCGGCTTGCGTAGAGTGCAAGGTGAACAAATTGTGACCTGGCGTAAACGAATGAAACAGTCCACGAAGGGGTTGTTTACTACAGACCGGGTTTACCTCCCATACTGGAACCCTGACGACTCAGACACTCGATGGCTTGGGACGTTAGGTCAAATGGCGACTAACCGAGCGCAGTAGCGTGAACGTTGTTGTTTATTCGGGTTTTCTGTGAAATTGGTGAAATGAGGTAGTGAAATTCACATAGAAGTTCCTTTGTTGGTGACGCCTTACTTTCATCCACAGCTCCGTTGTTTGTTTGCAAGAGGCACGTATGTGGCTGCCGAGGGGTTGACTGGAGACGTAGTGACATTTAGAAGATAGGCCCATTCACATCATACTCTTACTTCTTTTTCCCATTCTACAGAGAGTTCACTCTTTTGACTCATGTTCATATGACGGTCGAGCATGAGTGTGATCCACTGACAGACCGGTCTGTGATGATGGTGATGAAAAGATAGAAACCCTCGAGCAAAAAGATGGAAAAAGTGAAATACTAAAGTCAAGACAGAGGAGGACGCTAGATCTCTCCTCGGCGATTCAAATACGTGAAATGTTCGAATAAGCAGAACATAGAGCGCAACTGTGTCATGTAGACAAGGAGAGACTCGCACCCTGCAACGAGCAGTGATGCATGAAATTAATTCAGGTGGTGAGACGCGGAAATTCCATGAGGGACCGGGCGATGAAATTTATTACTGTCAATGACCGAACGGTTGTTGATGACTGTTGACTTTCTTAAAGTTTGTTGCGTTATTTTGAGATTGCTGGGCTTCGCTCGATGTTGTAAGGTTGCCCTACTCTTTGCTCTCTTCCCGAAATAAACTGCATCATTCATCTTTGTTCTTACATCAGCTTCTGTGACCGTTTCCTTTAACCCCATTTAGTCCGAGTGCTGTAAACTTCTAAATGCCGCGGGTAGACATCTTTCTTTTGTAGTTTTTTCAAGTAACTTACGATTTCCTTCGTTTCTTGATGCACGAGCAGTCATTTTGCTGCGATTCAACCAATGGCCACTTGTTTGAGTGAGCTCAACCTCTTTTTACCGTCCACGATATTTGAGCGTTGTCTGTTCGTCTATTTGTTGTACAGGCGCCTGTACAACAAATAGACGAACAGACAACGCTCAAATATCGTGGATGGTAAAAAGAGGTTGAGCTCACTCAAACAAGTGGCCATTGGTTGAATCGCAGCAAAATGACTGCTCGTGCATCAAGAAACGAAGGAAATCGTAAGTTACTTGAAAAAACTACAAAAGAAAGATGTCTACC
>QNGE01006237.1:0-15105 GCA_008508345.1 Paragonimus westermani | reverse complement strand
CAGGCGCCTGTACAACAAATAGACGAACAGACAACGCTCAAATATCGTGGACGGTAAAAAGAGGTTGAGCTCACTCAAACAAGTGGCCATTGGTTGAATCGCAGCAAAATGACTGCTCGTGCATCAAGAAACGAAGGAAATCGTAAGTTACTTGAAAAAACTACAAAAGAAAGATGTCTACCCGCGGCATTTAGAAGTTTACAGCACTCGGACTAAATGGGGTTAAAGGAAACGGTCACAGAAGCTGATGTAAGAACAAAGATGAATGATGCAGTTTATTTCGGGAAGAGAGCAAAGAGTAGGGCAACCTTACAACATCGAGCGAAGCCCAGCAATCTCAAAATAACGCAACAAACTTTAAGAAAGTCAACAGTCATCAACAACCGTTCGGTCATTGACAGTAATAAATTTCATCGCCCGGTCCCTCATGGAATTTCCGCGTCTCACCACCTGAATTAATTTCATGCATCACTGCTCGTTGCAGGGTGCGAGTCTCTCCTTGTCTACATGACACAGTTGCGCTCTATGTTCTGCTTATTCGAACATTTCACGTATTTGAATCGCCGAGGAGAGATCTAGCGTCCTCCTCTGTCTTGACTTTAGTATTTCACTTTTTCCATCTTTTTGCTCGAGGGTTTCTATCTTTTCATCACCATCATCACAGACCGGTCTGTCAGTGGATCACACTCATGCTCGACCGTCATATGAACATGAGTCAAAAGAGTGAACTCTCTGTAGAATGGGAAAAAGAAGTAAGAGTATGATGTGAATGGGCCTATCTTCTAAATGTCACTACGTCTCCAGTCAACCCCTCGGCAGCCACATACGTGCCTCTTGCAAACAAACAACGGAGCTGTGGATGAAAGTAAGGCGTCACCAACAAAGGAACTTCTATGTGAATTTCACTACCTCATTTCACCAATTTCACAGAAAACCCGAATAAACAACAACGTTCACGCTACTGCGCTCGGTTAGTCGCCATTTGACCTAACGTCCCAAGCCATCGAGTGTCTGAGTCGTCAGGGTTCCAGTATGGGAGGTAAACCCGGTCTGTAGTAAACAACCCCTTCGTGGACTGTTTCATTCGTTTACGCCAGGTCACAATTTGTTCACCTTGCACTCTACGCAAGCCGGTCGCTGCGCCGACAAATAGTTCACTATGTGGCAGGTGACCAACTGGCCTCCAAAATGCATGATCCAACCATCTGAGTAGATGGAATTGCAAGTTTGGAACAAAAAGCTCTTTAGTCATTCAGTACAAAACACCCACTTTTCAACCTATTTGTTACTTACTGGCCCGTGTCACCGGATGCGAGCAAATGAACGCAGGTATCGGTGGTCGGATACCTGAAGACGGTTCACATCTTCCACCCTAAGCGGCCAGGTTTCGCTGCCGTAAATTAATACCACTCTCACAGTCGCTATATATATTCGCGACTCCTAAGCTTAAGATAGATGCCTCTCTAGAAACGGGTGCCTCAGATTAGCAAAAACCGCCTCACCCTCGAAGGTACGCATTTCTACTTCATTTCTTACACCTCCGCCGCTGCCACTGATGAAGCTTTTCAGGTGCACAAACCGGTCAACAATCTCCATGGCTACATCACAACAATTTTGCAGAACTTGGTATTTAGAGACTGCGAAGCGTATTCCGAAGCTTCTGGCAGAACGCAAAATAACGTCTGGCATTGTTTGTGCTTTCGGAGAGTTGTCAAAAAGCACCACAATGTCATCACCGTACGGAAGGTCTGTCAGTCTTTTGGCAGATGAGAGGTTCACGCCAGCATCTTGTGAGTGCCACAGACAATCCTCCATTATTCTGTTTAGGACCCAGACAATGAGGCGCAGAATACCACAATCCACAGTATCCGCCGTCTGCTTGCCGAGCATGTCAGCAAAATCAAGGACAGCTGAAGGAGAAAGCAGAGGGCGGATGCATGATGTGGCCGATCGCTGATAACACAATAAGTTCTACGATTCGTTTAAGACGACTTCGGCCCATCTGTTTAGCCCGCCAAAACACTGGTGGACGTGGACACCAGCTGTTCATGCGCCCAGTCAGATATCATCATGAAATTGTGGCGCGAACACTTCAATAGCCTACCGAATCTTCCTACAACCACTGATTGAGTGACCGTGAACGGCCCGCCCCAGCAGTCCAGTGAACACCTACTTGCTCCTCCCCTAGATTTGTTAGAGTTTCGGACAGTGATTGGTCAACTGCACATCAGGAATGATGCGGATGAGGATGGACTGCTTGATGAGATTTTGAGGAATGGTGGGCCGGCGTTAGAACTCGCTTTGCTACAGCTGATTCACTCTATCTGGTAGCATCAGGTGATGCTTGACGATTTCAAGGATACCACCATCCTATCCTTGTTTAAGGGTAAAGATATCAAGCAGTGCCACGACAGCTTCCAGGGCGCCAGCCTGCTGAGCTGTGCAGGCAAGGCTCATGACAAAATCTTTGTGAACCGGCGGAACACGGAAGTCCTTGAGACAAAATTCCGTGAAACGCAATGCGGATTCCGGGCAAGTTGGAGTACGATCGACTTGGTGTTTGCCGCCAGAGATCTTCGTGTACCGGACGAAGGATTTTGACTCTGTGAGCTAAAAGTATTCGTGGACGTTGCTTGGTGAGTTAGGATATTCAAGTAAGTTCATCAATATGATTAGATTGTTCATTGTGGAAGTAGGCACATTCGCGTGAACTTATTCATGATCATTTCGACACTCTCAGTGGTGTGAAGCAAGGTCGTGTTCTGGCCTGAATGCCATAGTAACAGTTGCTTTATGCGACTCTGGGGAGGACGATGTTGAGGTCGAAAACCAAACAAATGGGCGAGGCTGAATGTCCGACGTTTCGTTGTCCAAGCAGGTTACATGCCTCAACGATGAGCGTGGTTCAGCTCACAGATGATAGGGCATTGTTGGTACACGGTCAAAAAGAACCTAAACGCATAGCAAAGGCCGTCGAGTTTGCGGCATCCGAATTCGGACTAGAAAACCAACACAGGTTAGACATTCTCCTCCTTCCAGCCTTTTCCATATAAAGGTATTGTCTGTGTAACTTCATCTCCAATTGAAGTCAACAGAGACGTTGTCAGCAGCTGCGCGAATTCCCCCAACTTCACAACCACCTTGTCCGCCGATCTGCTCGTGGTCCGCAAATCAAACGTTCGCGTGGTAAAGACTGGTGATGCACTCCGACGTCTTGAAAAATGTGTTCGAAGGAACCACAGCCCAATTTTGAGCAGTAAACTCTGTGTCTACCTCCTAGTGAATCTTACCTATTGTATCAACGGAATGTGGGCTATCTGAGTCGCTTCTGTGTGCAATGTCTGAGACGCATCTTGGGTATTCGGTGGTCGGGCTTGGTTCCAAACATTAAGGTACTGAGGTGAGCAAATATGTGCAGGATGGAAGCCCTGCTGTTGCAGAATCAGTTTCGTTGGTTAGGTCACGTCAGTCGGATGGGTAATGACCGTATCATGGAACAGCCGCTGCATGGACACGTGAAGTGAGGTGAGCGAAATCCTGGTAGTCAAAAGCAGATGTTGTCCATGCAACCAATTCACGTTGTATCATTGATTGCAGGTGTGTGGAAAACTTGGCGATGAAGCGGACTGTCTGAAGAAATACGATTTGGACGAGCGTCCGCTATTTCAACAAGCAGTTATTGTGCGGCCCAGAACAAAGGTGCGCAGTACACAAGGTCGCTGCCAATCAATCAGCTAACCAGCATTGGCCGGCTGGGCATAAAGGCCTCACTAACTGGATTCCCTTTCTCATTTCCTCCGGTTTACACTGGATGTGTGATGTGTGGGTGGAACCGCAGGTGGTACAGCGCACGTCAATTTCGGCAAAGGTTAACCGCGGACTTTAGCTTTGGTCGATTTCATGGGCTAACCCAAATCGGATTCCGCTCATCACATGGAGCAAACCAGTTGATCAATAAGTTGCGTGTACCAAAAGATGTTATTTTGATCAAAAGACCCTAATGGGGCACACGGTCGATAGAGTAGTGACCAATGGTCGTGTAACTTCTCTAAGGATCCCGGCTGCAACCATGTTTTAATTCTTGTCTGTTCTGTACGCTTGTTGTAAGAGGCCTGAAATGAACTCTGCCACTTTCTTCAACCGTGCAACCAATCGCACGCAGCGAATGTCTGCTCCTCTCCTAACGACTCATCTATTCTTTCATTATTCAAGGTCGTTTGATCTGGACCTTTCAGAGCGTCGTTTAACGCGCTCAAAGTTTCCACGCACTTCTTGCCTGGCGCACTTTTGGGTGCCGCCGAGTGATCAGGGCCAACCTGGCACGTCTCTTCTTCCTTCTCTTGGTTGCTGCCGTTGGTCCAGGATTAGACTTGAACTAATTGCTCATCATATTTTCTAACATTGCTGAAAATATACAGTTTCTTTCCAACCCTCAAAGCGTTCTTTTACTTTGGTGCCTGATGGGATTACGTTTCAAGTGCTCTTCAGGAAAGACGTCCCAAAATGTTAGTGGACAAGGTTGAGCGCATACCCACTTGTCCACCACAGTAGCTTTTGCCACGCGCAACAATACATTGACAATCGTATCTCCTAACTCAGCAGATTTGTGACACGGTTGAAAAATTCCATCCGGCACTTGATGAAGAACTTTCGCTCAGTTTATAGGATCTCACCCACAGCTCCTACATCTCAACAACTGCATCGGCTCCGATCTCTTCTCTATGCTGTTGAGCACAAGTTTCCTTGATTAGGTGGTACATTTCGGTTCTAATATTCTGTGGCGTTAGACACTTTGTGCAGTTGCTTGATAAGAAAAGAATGGTGTTTTTGGTGCCGCGGTTTAAGACATATGAGCCGACCTTTTTCTCTCGGAGTGAGCGTTCCATCTTCGCCACACATACCACAGCGTTTCAATTTCTGCGGAGCTTTGTTCATGGGAAACCTGTAGTGCTCATTAAGCGCTCCCGATGCCACGTTGTGGTCAAGGGTGAGATAAAAGGTGATCCACCCTGAGGACCTAAGCAACGTGATGAAAGCGTTTCAGTTGATGAATTTGATCAGGCAGTTGTATATGATGGTCGGCATTTTTTAACCGTTTCCAAGTGAAACATGAAGTTGACAGAGTTGTAATGGCTTCCTGGAAAATGTTTCAAGACGGAAACATTAGCATATATGACATCTGTCGCGAAAGTGAGATTAAAAACGTGATTCAGTCCGGTAAGTTTCAAAACCTATTGAGGTTATCCAATTATTTGGGCACACTCGACAAACCAAACTTAGTTTTCAGGAGGAGTGAAGGTGTTTAGATAAATATTTGACATGTTAAAATATTCAACAGTTGCTTCGTACTGTGAATGCAACGTTGATACACAATTCGGTTTGTTATTAAGGCTGTTAACGTCGTTATAAGTGGCGTTAGGCAGTCGGCAGACGCATCCCAAGAGTAACTCACACGATCCAGTTGACACAACCAGCACAAGGAGTCGCCTGTCATACCAAGACACGGTTCATTAAGTGTGGTTACCGAATATTGCTCACTTGGGTAAATTTGACGCCCTCCAACCCGTCCTCCACGGGGGTTTTCACGGAACACATGGTGACCCATGAAAGTTAGTTGTGCATCTGAATCTTCCGGGGCTCATCAAGCTTCAGTGACCAGAATAATGTAAAGATTCTCTAAGATGAAAGGTCTAAAGATGTGCATTTTAATGATTGGTGATCGCGCACTTAAAGGCGACAATCTTGGATCATTTTATCTTTTTCATCTTGTGCCTTATAAGTTCCTCCTGATCAAAATTGCATCTTTCGTTATCCCTGACGCATCACTCATCTGGTTTGCTTCATACTTCGTGGACCGCACACAAACAGTGAAATTAGGAAATAACAACTCAACGCCCAGACAATTCACCAACGGAGTGATTCAAGGAACTGTCCTCGGATCGTTGCTCTTTCTTCTGTGTATAGATGATATATGTAAAATTATCAAACACGGCGAACTATTCCTATTCGCTGATGACATCAAACTTGTCTATACTTTTCCTACTGGCGATCTCAATTCTTCTTCAGGAAATATACGGGAGGACATCATGTCATTAGAGTCTTTGTGTCAAACCTGGCTGATGAACGTCTCAGCCAATAAATCCACCAATGTCGCACACGGTTGTCATATACCAGAGGACTTTATAAAGCTGGATGTTCATGCTATTTCAACTGCTCACTCAATCCGCGACCCAGGTATTCGTTACTCAAACTCATTCAATTTTGCTGAACATATATCTTTCCTAGTAGCTAAAACTAGACGACCGATTATATACATTAATCACTCATTCTTCTTCCTGCAGCTCGGCTGCACCTTTATAAGCTGTGCGTAAGACCCCTGCTTGAGTACTGCACGTTCATATATAGTCACTTGCGCAAGTCTGATAAACTACCTCTGGAAAGTCTCCAACGTGCGTTTACGAAAGTTTCAGTGGGTTATCCGTCTTCGTTGAACTACTGATAACGCTGCCAGGCGCTTAAACTGGATCCTCTTTGGCTACGGCGTCTCAAGCTAAACCTTGCGCTTATGTATAATCTAGTTTATAGCAATAAATTTGATATCAAACTCGCGATCCGCCTTCAACATAGCTCAAAATACATCAGGAACAATGAATTCACTTTGGCAACTCTTAAATCCTGTAGAAAACTCCTTCAAATTTTTTCCTAGTGAAATATACCTACATTTGGAACAAACATCCACACGCAATTAGAGCCAGTATGAACGCAAATCAATTCAAACGAAGCCCAGAAACTTTCCTGATATTAAAGAACGTCATGTTGATTTTCAAACTCTGCCTGCCTGAAGACGATATCTTTGAAACGGACCTGATAACATCTAGCTATCTGATCTAATCTAATAATAACGGAGTATGAACCTATACATGATGTAACGCCGCACACACTTCGAACTGATCAAAGCTATCAACTTAGCCATTTGAAAAATTCCTCATTTCGAAACCTATTATTTCAACAGCAGGATAGATCTTGTACACAGCTCTGTCGAAAAATTGCAGCTGCATAACAAAACTGCGGCCAACATATGACAACATCTTGAACATCCCCGTTAGTAGTAACCAAACCATCCTGGTACTCGTACTCCATGCATAACGAGTATCAGCTATGTATAGCTATCAACCATTACGCAGTAGCTTTGTAAGTTAAAACAGATTAGAGAATATATAGCTTGACCAGTTCGCCTCATATGATTACACAGAAATACGTGCCTCGTCCTAACTTCACAGACCACCTGATAATCTTTCAGTGTTGCTAAACATCCTTCCATTCTACATTACGGCCGTACACACCAAATCGACACCGGAATTTGGCTGTAGTCATGTATTAGGATAATCTATGAATCGATCACTTTTCGCGTTATACGACAATTATTTGTTAGAGATATATATTATTAACTAACACAAAATTGTCAATTGTATATCAAAGGTTTAGTCAGAAAATGTCAGATTACATTATTCGTCATACTCCACATGACCATTTTACGTTCTTCTGCTTATCACGTAATTTTGCCTTGCATTCTTGATTCCACGATAAATTCTAACGCGAGACAACATTCCATAACATCAGGGAAATCAAAATCACGTACTGGTTGGACAATTCGTGAAATTCCGTCGATTTGAGGAAATAACGAAGTCCAGTCCTGAAGATTGTCCATATCTCGGGAAATATTGCAACCCACCTGTCTTCATTCATCTTCCAAAAGTTTCTACATATTTTTCCGACGCCATCTACATCAGCTGATGGCGAAATTCTTCGACTGTACATTTTCTCCATCGTGAGAAATCTTTATCTGGCATGACCTTGAACATAAGGCCAACGTTGAACTTGTGGAGCAACAATTGAGGTAACAACTCAACATTTCTTATCGAATACTGAAAATCTTGAGAAATATTGTTCCGGAAGCAAGTGAGTCATCTGCCATTTCATAAACTAGAGTTTTTCTTTATTAATTTTCCCGTTTTATTACCCTATTTCCATAATTGGTGTATTGTAAAATTAACAATTATGTGTACGGTATGAGGTTCACGGTAAAATGTGTGTACTGATCACGCTCATCTGAGCGTGTTTCTCACAGATGGGCTGAGAAATATGCCATTATTAATATGGTGTTAGAAGGCCTTCAGCGATCATTCAACAAAAGCCCATTAGGATACTCCCTTCCAGTCACCTATGGAAAACGCCATCAAAATCCTATTGATCCACCTTGTTTGCACAGACGGAAGTTGAACCGCACAATTCTCTACATTATCTAATACGTTCGGGAAACATCGCTTATCGCCTGCCTATCGTCAGAAACATAGTTCACATTACGGGCTCAGAAATAAGCTTCCAATGTGCCGGCCTTTCTAACTCGGATATGATACTTCCAAACTTCATTGCAATGTACGCTCACGTACGAAATGGGCCACGAGATGACATCAGAGCTAGTAAATTCACTCAGCGATTTCAAAAAGCTTGGTGAGATACATCACATCATCGAACAAAACGATTATCTACACACGGTGTATCCTCTGATGACTTTTCGAACGTAGCGTGGAGGACATTTAGCCCTCAGCTGCAAATAACCTCTGAACTCGTTCCCGCCAGCAGGCTCTCCCTCGAAAACGGCTTGCTTGAAACAGTTCATTTTATCTCGTTCCTCCAGCAGCTGAGTTGTCTTATCTTGACGAAACCGTCGAATAGTCAACATCATCCAATTTACGTTCAACATTTTGCACGCGTTGTTCAGATTGTTGGAAAATGCAATACTATGGCACACTAATAATGCCCTCACTTTGGGCAATATATGGAGTTAGATTAAAAACGCGCACGAAAAAACCTGGTCTGTGGTCAGCATGTATACTTATCCATGTGTATACACCTTCCGTTTGTAGTAATCTACTCATTCTGGTGTGTTTTCACCCTGTGATTTATGGTGGCAGGATGTAAGTTATTACTGCACATTACTAAAAGCTGTGGAAACATGACTTGACGCAAAAAATCCCCATCCACATAAATCACGCAGTCGCAACGAGACCTTAAATTCCCCCTTGTATCCCCTTCTTTATCTCAAACCCGTCCTGGAAACCACCTAATAACCTATGTGTGCTGTACAAGAAGAAAAACATCATAAACGTCGGCTGTATAAGGCGAACCGACAGTAAAATTCCGTGATAATCATATATTATAAGTAGCTCCTGTTTACCAAATTGTCGTCATATAATGTAACAGCTATTTTTGGCGACATTTGCTTCATTATTCAACTCAAGGTTTTGATATCGCATGAGAAAACCTTACCAAACATACATACTACACAATTCTCCACAAAACACGATTATTTCACATTTGCCCATCTAACCTGTAAAGTTGCATTTGTCTCCGCGCTCCCACAAAAGTCTGTCACGCGAAAAACTTCTAGGACGTCTGGAAACTAAAAGCTCCATAAAAAGTGAACGATTTGAAAAACTACCAACCAGCAGACTTTTAAAGCACTTAACGAAGCTCTGCGCAGCAGTCTGTTCAGCTGTTTGCCAGATTTGGGGGGCTTCCATACATCTCTCATAAAAACACACATACCCCAGCATTTCTTCGTGGCTGTTTAAACACAGCAATTGTGGAATCGTTTGACAACGTATCTGGACTTCTCTCCAGACACTACCCCGAAACGTTTGAACTACCAGCTCAAAAACAGCCAGTTGTAAACACTTTGACGCTACACCATATTTTTGGATGAAATCTTTCGAAACATACGGACCGTTTCCTTACCAATGCGTGCGATAAAGTTATGTAAATTGCGATTTCATTCTCCCTATTTCTGTCAATTTCACTGTAGGTTTTTTACATCTATTCTATTGAGCAGCTAGTATTTTATCGCCAGTTATCCTCTGCAACGATCGCGATCGCTAAGGTTTGCCCCACGCGTATGCGTTGGAAAAATTACATATTTTTAATAACTTTCTCGATACTAGCCATGGGACAGCAAGCCCAAGGAGATGCGTAATCTATACGTAGCAAGGAGGAGGTTGCTCCTTGTATCTACGTTCTCAGCCAGTCTGCGTCTGGCTCGATTTGACGCTCCACCTGACGCTCAACGTATGCTCGGAGGGTAACCTGTCGTCATCCATTTGTCCTACGCTCGCAACACGTTAAAAATGCGACATTTTCGAGCACCGCGACTATTTGGCACCCGTCTTGTTGAGTGAATCCCGAACTGTGGGCAAAGTTGATTGCTGATGATGAGTTTGGCGACTTCAACACAAAATTCCGTACGAACGGTCTGACACATGCACCTCATACACATATGCCTAAATGCTTTCGCGGTCTTCCTCGGGAAAGAATTCGTACTGCAGGATATGCTGCGATCCGGTATTCAGTAGGCTCACTTCTGAGACTACCTTTGAACCACCAGAGTACCTTCTGGATGTCATGGTTTGCCTCGGGTAAGCGAAATTGCGAAAACATTCCTCAATATCTACCACAACCGCCGCAAGATGCACTGTCAACCTCAGCAACAAAACTACGAGTCAAAAGGTGAGCCTCATACCCCCTAATGACTGATCGCTCAGGGCTGTTGCGTGGTATCTTGCGGCGTACTCAAGTTCGGCAAGAGGTTCATCGGGTTTCCTAGGGTTGAGCAGGGTATGACGTAGTACAAACCACGTCCTCACCAGCTCATGGGGCTCAACATTAATGTGGGACTATATTGAGATGCTACACCTTAAATAGAGCTCTTCACCCAGCTATCGGGTTCGCAGAACGTTTGTGCGTTTTTGAGCCAGTATTTAATTGACTGGTAGGGAGAAATGCACGGCTCTCCACGATGACCGGACTTTTACGTTACCCCTGACCAAACAAATACGGTTCCCAACTACCGTTGTAGCTAGCTTATTTTTGTGTGAATGGGATTTCACAATGTTTGCTGCATCATCAAACTTTCGGGCCACAAACCAATCGGTTAAAGAGGGTTGTAATTGCACGAACCTGTTTCTGTCTTCCGACTCTTCGGTCAAGTAACCGATGGGCTCCTAGCACATCACATCCACTTATTATTTCTGTCCCATTTTGATCATTTTCTCCGAGCTCACCTTTATTAAGTGCTAACACAGCTCATCCACATCTATCAACAGTGCTTCAGGCTGGGGGATGAAATATTCTGTAGTGTACGCCTCGCCAACCGCAACAGTTTCGTTCGTAAACAGCGCGAGCAGCGTGAGGATCAAAGGTGCTAACAGGTGTCGGGGTTGTCAGGTGCGACTTGTTTGTATCAATACAATGTCACTCAATAAAACTTTCTGCCGGGGATTGTACCTAAGGAGCTGACAACGAAAGTAAAAGTTTCCGCGGTAACTGTTGGAGCCACCATAGTCATTGAAATCACACCGGATCGTGTGCACTCACCAACAGAGCCCGTCATAATGTGGGCCACAGTGCAACCGGGCGGGGATTCTTGTGCCGTAGTTCGTCTGGGATTACGAACAATCCATTGACGACAACTTCGGCAACTATCTTCACTACACCGCGTTTACATTCAACAATCCGAGGCCTATGCGGCTTAATAAAGCACAGTGAACACGTGCCCAATCCTCGTTAACTATACCGCCTACAGGCCGCGCCAATTTCAGTAAACTCGAAGTACTATTGGAGGGTGTTTGCAAGTTCGCACAAACCGCGCGTGAATAGAGAAGACTTTGGGCTGGCAAAATTCAATTTCTTGCTTACCCCTGCACTCATTCTGTCTAATTCAACAGGGTGTACATAACGACTACTCTCTGCGTTGCGCAGATTAGCTTCGCGTCATCTCCATGCAATATCCAGCCAATCCAATAAGCTCTGTGACTGCTGAGCAGAGGTCCCACGAAATGTTCCTGTCTGCATTCTCAGGCCACTTAAAATTGTAGGTTGGGGACTGCCCTATTGCGGCTCGTTCCCATCTTCTCGATTAATTTCTAAATCAGCTTCACAGCCCGCCCGTTCCAGGGAAGCACTGAACATTTTCGTGCGAACGGCTGAGCGTGTCACTCCATCAGTGTTGTTTAAAACACGCCTGGCCACCGTCTAAAGGCCATCGATTCGGGATCTAACAGCATGATACGGTTGCTCATGAATGTTTTGCCTCAACGTATGCCGTTGGTGGTGATAATAGTGTAAAGTTCTTAGTCACTTCCCAAGCTCACCATTCACAATGAAGTAAGAGGGAAAATTCGCTAAGCGTAATCTGCAGCTCCAGCCACGCTCCACCGAAATATTTCTCAATTCGTGGTAAGCTGCCGCAACAAATTAGGATTTATGAAATTATTAAGCAGCAACTAAGACGTTTCGGTGGTTACCTTACACAGCTATCAAACAAAACGCCTCTTAATCTTGGACGTCTAGCGATCTCCCGAGCTGCAGTCAGTTTGCCCACCAACAGTCGGATCCCCAGCCAGCCGGACAGCTGATTCCAACAAGAAAGAACGGTCGTGAATGCGAGTTTCTTACTAAAAAGGGGATAAATTGCGAGAAATATATTAAAAACCAAATGGAGTGAAGGAACAACAAACTGCGGCATTCAGCATATCAGATTAGCGAAGGCCCAAACCAACTGCTCAGCAACAGTATGTGCACGATAGTACCTCGTGTTGTGTATTGCATGTGGGACTTAAACGAGCATGCTGACCTTATAGATGTGGTCACACAGCCTGTGCGTGTTTATGGCAGTACGATTGTTGCTGGTGGTCGATGATGTTGTGCCCATGTGTGTGCCGAACCGCTACTTCGTGGAACAAGTCTTCTATCTAATGGATTTGGTTGAAGGCACTATTTGCCGTCTTGTCTAGGTCTGGGTGTCTTGGCAGTATCCAGAGCCTACGTAGACCATGATACCGCAAATCAAATCAGATGCCATACTGCATTGACCATCGCGCAGGATGAGCCGCGTCTCTTACACCTGATGTTTCCGTCAGAGGGGGTGGGCAAAAGTACGCTACTGCCAGACCCTCCCATTTCGCCTACCCTAATTACCCCACCATCACGGACCTCAAGACAAACAATACTCATAGAAATCTCGGTAAAACAGAGTCCAACCTGAGACAGACCTGGGAACGCAAAACGATCTCCTTCAGAGCATTGAATGTGCGCACGCGGCTGGATCGACGAGACAACTCAAAGCGGCCAGAACGCTGAACCACAATGATCGCCGTGGAACTCAGTCGCTATAGCACGAACGTGGCAACGTCGGGTGAAATGCAGCTGGTGGGAAAACCTTTTGATAATAAGGAGGGTGATGCCCATTTTCAAACTCTGTCCGCCTGAAGGCAATATCTTTGAGAACGGACTTATTAACATCTAAGAAGAACACCCTGCACTGCATGATGTGACTCCACGTACCCTTCGAATTAATTAGAGCTACCCGTTGCATCATCAGGGCAGTATATGTCCTGCACATAGTTGTCTAGAACTTGTATGTGAACAAGGAAACATCCATGATCAACACGTACGGACATCAGTATACATATGCTCGTTTTCAAGTTGACCACAACTCACATTTGATCGCAGCCTTCGCATTCAGATAGACTTTCCAGCCAGCCTCCTTCGAAAAGAAGCACTAGACTCGAGTTTCGCTCTCATTAGAGCTCGTCCCCAGCAGCGCATATCCTTGCCACGGCCGGCATTTGAACTGCGGCCATTCCAATCATGAGGCAACCGTGTTGACCACTGCGCCATTGACCTCACATTAGGCACGACCGAATTATCAAATCTGTACGCTTAACCACTCTCGCTTGTGAGCAATGATCAGGTTGCCCGATCGTCTCGAGAGGAGACACAGTAACTGCCTGTTAACTCCATTCGATAACCCCGCGATGAGGACTTCCGAGACAGGTCGAGATCACTGAACTCATTAAACCTGCAAGGTAAAAGTGGTTGAGTGCACAGATTTGATAATTCGGTCGTGCCTAATGTGAGGTCAATGGTGCAGCGGTCAACACGGTTGCCTCATGATTGGAATGGCCGCAGTTCAAATGCCGGCCGTGGCAAGGATATGCGCTGCTGGGGACGAGCTCTAATGAGAGCGAAACTCGAGTCTGGTGCTTCTTTTCGAAGGAGGCTGGCTGGAAAGTTTATCTGAATGCGAAGGCTGCGATCAAATGTGAGTTGTGGTCAACTTGAAAATAAACCAAATCCCCGACTACTCATCAGTAATATGCTCATTTGTAATAACCCAAACACCCTGATGAATTCCTACCCCATACCCAATGTTGACCAGCTGTGTGTGGACAATATGTGCACAAAAACTGTCTGAAAAAGAATACTCGGCCCATTTGTCTCAGGTGGTCACATAAAAATCGCCCGTTGTTAAATACACTTATCAATCTATATGTCGGTCATATAGAGCAAATCGACATCGAAATTGGGCAGTAATTACATACCAGGAAGAGCTAAAAGCCGATCTGTTTCCCGCGTTGCAAGATAGCGAATGTTTTTCAATCATCATCATCATAGGCAGCAACACATCGGTGATTCACACTAATGATTAACTGCCACAATCATGGAAATAATGCAAACCCTATGTGGGAAGAGAGAAGGGAATAAAGGGGACGGGAAGGGACTTAGCAACTGAAAATAATTACGTCTATATTCAAACATTCGGCATCAAGGTGGCTACACCTTGCAAACAAACAACCGAGCTGCAACTGAGAGTAAGACGTCATCATCAAGACAGCTTCCTTACGGCTTTTACTGCCCCGCGTCATTAGATGCACTCGCTTCACAGAAAGCTCGGCCGAACAACCACAATATTCACGCCACTGAGCTCGAATAGCCGCCATCTCACTTAGAGTCTCCAGACATCAAATCTGTAATTGACGAGAGCCCCAGCCCGGGAGGAGAACTCGATCTACAGTGGCCAACCCCTTTTTGAATGACTTTATTTCCCTATGCCACTCTACACCAGTCAGTCGAAGTGTCAGTTAAACCTGCTCGTTCTGAAAGAAGACTAGCTGGCATCAGTGATACATGACTTAACCACCTAAGCCTGTGCAAACGTGGAGAATGGACGAAGGAACTCGTTCGATAAACACTACCAAACACCCGCTT
>QNGE01006236.1:10732-33848 GCA_008508345.1 Paragonimus westermani | reverse complement strand
GTGCTGACAGGATTCATTAAAATTAATTTCGTTATTGATTTCCGGCACTTTGAGATGCCTCCTGAAACCCGCCCAGCTAATTTTCAAATAAAGTCCGCAAAAGTAATGAAGAATTATTTTTTGTTCCTTAATGTTATTATCCATCAGGTACGTCCATACATTGCGCCACCAAATCTGCCCACCAGAATAGTCAAACCTCACTCACCAATAACCTGATTTCTTGCACAGGGTCCACAGAAAATCATAGCAGAAAAAGGAGCAGAATAAAAAGTTAGATAAAAGGAAATCCTGCAGAGAAAAATAGAGGATATTATATCCCCGAGACTAAACCATAATAATACGAGTTTTGTGGATGTGGTTGAGATTCCACATCCTTATAAATATATGAGATGGAACAAAATTGGAACAAAACACTTGCAGTATTCACTCTAGACGTCACGTTTGTTAGTTCATATCCGGTAACCTGAATGTGCCTCGCTGAAGTTTAAAGAAGAATAACAGTAAGCACAACTCGGTTTGCACAAATATATGCACTTAAACAGAATAACTCAAACTCATTGGTACACAACTAAGACACTCTTACTATAGACGCGAAGTCACACATGGCCCGCAAGGGTTTGCCTTGATTGTTAGTGACCAAAAGACCATTAGGGTCTTGTGCTATAAAAATAGTTGCGCTCAATTTACTTCACTATGAAGTCATAGGACAAACCGGTTAGGGAGCCAGTGCTTCCGAACTTTAAGCACTAGAATTTCAAGAATCTCTCAGATTACTGAAACAGAAAGGTTCCACAAAAGTGTGCTATTTTCAAAGAAGCTACGTCAGTACTTTATGTGTAGATTATTTCCGATACTTGCAGGAAACCCCGCTCTTGATTGAAGCGATCAAATATCACGTTGTTACAACGTTTAAGGATGCTGCTATCTTCAAAGTTGACAGAATACCTGTTTCATATGTTTCTCATTTCTTACGGTTGGAAGGAACAGCCGAAAACGCATTTAAGCTAGTTGCACTGAAGCAGAACAGTATTAATATACTGACGCTATATATATATACTTTGGTGAGAGTTTAGTTAATGCTGCCAACAGATTCATGGGAGGCTCACCATGTTTTCTCGAGGAAGTTTTGTTGTACTGAGAACAATTAAAGATTAGTTGTAAATTTTCTCGCAGGCCTTCCTATAGGAACTGCCACAAATATCTCAGTACCATGTAACATATGCACAGAGATTAAAAAAGCCCTCAGCGACTTTGATGGCATTATCCGATTGTGGAGGTTGCTTTTAACTGTGTACAAATTAATACTGTGCGCAATTCAAGAGATGTGAACCATTAAACTTATTTTGACTTCCCAGACATGCGAATGACCGTGTGCACCTTGCGTGTTTGACTATTCAGATACACCGCAATCACAGGATTATCTAACACTACACTTTCTACTTGCACTCCTAGAAAAAAATTCCGGTCAAAACGCCCCCAGAGTTTGAGTCGCGTATATGACCTTATAGTTCATAGGCTTCTCCCGCAGCNTTGAGTCGCGTATATGACCTTATAGTTCATAGGCTTCTCCCGCAGCACCCACAGCTAATTTCAAAATAATGTTTGGTTATCGACAGATATTTATTCTTGATTATACTTACCCTTTAGCAAACGCTTACCGTGACACATCAAATGTTGTAACACGCTGCCGCAGACATTGTAACAATGTAACGGAGAAACGTTTGTGACTGGCTTAAGCGTCAGGCACAGCAAGTTGCAAAAATTAGGAATAGAAACAAACGGAAAGTTTATGGGAGCAAAATAATCCGCCCCACAGTAGGTGGAAAGATATTTGAGTTAAACTTCTTGCTAATCAGTGGGATTCCACATCCACTAAGAAAATGATCAGCAAGATGAGCATTTTCAATAAGTCGCTGAAGTTAACAGCAGTCTCCGTTGGCCCTCAACTCTTAAAATCCGTGGACGGAGCACGCGTGAGCAAGGAAATAATGAATTGTACGATGTAGTGAACTAAAATCGTTCGTGGTAAACAATATCACGGAACAGTATTAAACAGTCTACGCTAGCTGAGAGCGCACTAGCAGATTCTATCAAAACATGACTGTTGTGCACGAGATAAAAGCAGGTCAGTACAGAACATCGTGCAATTTAATGTGGTTTGTGTTGCCTGAAACGTTACTCCAGAGTTATATAACATTAGGTACTGTTAGTTTTCATCAGAATACATTCCGTTGTATGGAAGCCGTTAGAGTGATCAGGACAACGGCGGATTAATTGTAGGTTAATTATACTTTAATCAATTCAAAAACTTGTTTTACTTCTGCGGAAGTTTAACAATCTTACTGGGTGATAAACTACTTACCTTGCGGAAAACTAAGCTTTGCAGTTGACGTTCGTTATCAGTAGTGTGACATGATATGGTTCTGTTGGCCATATTAATCCAGCATATCATATAGAAAACCTTGGAATTACCTCTTATGGAATCGGTTGAACGTAAAAATGTATGCATCTAGGGCCGAAACATATCATACAACCGTCAACAATCCGTGTGCGTTGGCACGGATAGACATTAGAGTCGACAGTAATGAGAGTTGGAGAATAAGTCCTGAGAAAATATCGATGAGCGAGCAAGTCCGTGGTAAACATTTTGGACGATGTTCAAATATATATTATTTTCCTTACATTCTGAAATGTATCCATTGTATGCACATTATTAATATCTAGATCACGCTTAACTTCTCAGTCCTCATATGTCAGCGTATTGGAATATGCGATTGAAACTAATATCCCTGATCTCATTGGTCCATTCCACATGAAGATTTATGTGAAGCTTCCCTCGATGCTACATCGGCCGGGCTCAGTTCAAGAATGTGTCCGCTTTGATACAGTGATGTGCTCACTTGATAAACTCATTCGGTTTTTAACGAATATCTCAAAGCGCGACGTATATCATGTACACACTGCAGTGCCATTATTCACATGTATTTTGAGTTTTCCCACAAGCAGCCTCATCACTCTTGACGCGAGAACAGCTGCTGCAAGTTCAAGTCTCACGATAGTAATTAATATGCGTGTGACCGCCTGTGATTAGCCTAGATTCAAGCACAGCCCAACCGGATTGTTCGACCATGTTAGCCAAATATTACGAATCGTTCTAATTCCTACCTCATATTTGTCACAAAACAAATGCAATTCCATTCCCGTGGGAGCAGATGCGTTCATAAAAACACAAGGAGGCACTCCAAATTGATTTAACAGATGGGATATGCTAGAGGAACCCATTTTCCCCGTCCAGAACCGCTTCCTTCCTCGAGAAGACGATTCTATCTAATCATAATGAGCGGAAATGTCGTGAACATTCGAAAGGTGACCTTCGCTATTTTTTTATCTGTCTGACCTTTATTGCGTTACGATCATTGGTGGCTTAGTGACCTTAACTACCTTTTTGATGTCTGGTCTTCGGTTTTCTGATTCGAGAATGTTGACAGGTCACTATGCATCCTATAAATACCATGCAATTTTTCTCTTTGTTGCACACGTTTCGGGACCGAACAAAGTTGTTTTTTTACACCCGTCTTTTGGTTTGTCTTGGGCGCAATTACCGGGGACCGCCGCGCATTTTTGGGACCAAGATTTGCCGTGTTAATTACATCAGGGAGGAGAACCCGATTTCCTATCAATCGTTTTATTATACCGTGGACGAACCAGCATACTGAGTCAAAGGTTACAACAGGATATTTGTCAGCCGACTATATCAGGTTAGGCGATCCGTCTCTTATATCAAACTACCTCAACTAAGACCCCGAGCAGAAAGGTCTTGCAACAGCTTGTGAGCTGGAAAAAGCATTGGGGCAACTACTTCCAAAAGTCACATGATGAAGTAACGCATTTCAACTTACCCCTATTGGTAAAAGATTCATCTACGAGGTGGAAATGGAACTGGAAGCAATCAGTTATCACATATTGTGCCAGGCTCGATGCCCTTCGATAGTCGAAACACTGTAGGTTCAAGTTAACCATTTTGTATAGCTTATCCATCAAGGGTATATGCTCGAAAACTCGGCGCTACTAGTAATGAACATCGTAGGACTAAGCCTACCCTCTTGCACCAAAGCGCAAAGTTCGTTAACAGCAGACACAGCTCATTCACTCGATTTGTTTGATGACATGCAGTCGTCCACACAGGTGTTTGTTGTAACCGTTATTGATGAGACCGTAAAATTGCATTCATGGTCGGCAGCCGCCTGTTGAAGTGGAAACCTTTTGCAAAATCGTGAAGAAGTAACACCAAAACTGTGGATGTCCAACCCATACCTCAAAAGATCCGTTCAGAAAGCTTAACGCCCACTTGTGACACTTCGGGATCCAAACCAGCAAAACGTCGCCTTGACGCCTGCCGTGTTGGATATAGCATGCTTACGGAAACGGGAGAGCGCTGCAATACGATTATTGACAGAATCAGCAGAGCGTGGTTCAGAGACACTAGGTTGACGGTAGTGCAATCAAAAATCATCCCCACTTTATCCAGCTTATTCGGGTTAAGTTTTAGATGACGTAGCAAATGCTAACGGGCGGTATATTCACCGCCCTATCGATGAACCTTTCTTATATAGCCTTTGCTGGTGTGGCTAGATATATATCGGCGACTTACATTGGTTTTCATGTGGTGTCTCTAAGCCACCTTCGCTTAAGCGAATACAGACGTCATTCACACATTGCACGATTATCAAGGTCTTGGCTCCTTTCCATCGGCAATGGCAAACTCGTTTCGCAGTGTTCATCCGAAACTATGTTATCCTTGAATGACAAAGCCTCTTTTTTCGAGAGGCCGTGCTCAACAAAATCCAGCCCGAGCATTCTTTGAAGTCCATTTCACAAAGACATCAAACAAGCACCCAGCTGCTTTACACATTCTGGTGCTCCAGGTAAAGCAGGAATTGCACATATGATGGTCCACTCGAGGTCTGTTCTAATGGGGTAATATACCTTTCTGGTTCCTGTTTTTTCAATACCCAGCGAGTCTCAGGAGCATCGCCACTTATACAGATCCCTGCGGTTTGGTCTGAAATACCAGCGACGTTAATTCATTTTAGGTATTACCACTGCTGCGACTCCATCGATGACGGCCTGTTGACAAGCGCAGTCGATAATTTACCGCCAGTGTAAACCGAGTTCGCAGAAATGGTGCCGGTTTTTCCAGGGATTGAATTTCAAATGCAACTCGGTGACACAACAGTGTACCAGTACCATTCAGGGTGCGAATCGAGAGTCGATAGGGATTACTGAGCAAATCAAATTTGTGAACCACTCTTCCGTCTACTAAAATGGTATGCAAACCTTCTTCCACAAATGCATACTCCTCCATGGGGCACGTTTGATTCACCAGCTGAACAGTTGCAAATCCCTGAGGAACACTGTCTGAATTGGTAGAAACTGCACCACATTGTACAAACCCTCACCTGTCCTGGGCGCACGTGGTGACACACCACCATCCCTCTGGACTCGATGACCCCCACCGCAATCAGACTTTAGACATTTTACCTAAACCGTACATGAATTGGCTATGCGATTCACCTCCAGATTAGTGAAGCACCGTCTGTTGAGTCCAGCTCTATTTAAATGTTGGTCCAAAGGAACAGGAAACATAGGACATGGTGCTTAACCGACCTGATGGCCATCAATTTAGCACGCCATCTGGACCTCTTGGTGTCGGTCGTATCTGAAGCACTGAGAGCAATGGACTTCGGATCAGGGAACCTAACTAGTGGGCCATAGTCACTACTGGCTGCAGATGTTTCTTCCCAATGAAGGTTAATAGATCAGCGAAGTTGAGAACCCTCCTGAAAGTCATTGTTTTCAGCCATATCAGCCCATACGTCCTGTAGGTCTTTGGTCAACCGTTTAACTAATCGGGCCAACTTAGTGAATGCATTCAACTCTCCCGCTCTACCTAATTGGAAGGACGTGATACCACACGCTCCCCTTTAGGTGGTTAAGCGCCTAAGGCTATGAAAATCGGAAACACCTAACATAGAACCACCAAACAGTCCATACTTTACTGACTTAATGATCTGCTGTGGGTGACCAAACTGACCAGCAAGTGTCACTGAATCTTCTTTAAATCTTGTTGATCCTGACAAGAGTGCACAAACCACTTTGGACTCTCACATTACTACGACAATAATAAATCAAATACGAAAACCTTTGGTTACCACCATTCAATCAGTTCGTCACATTACCTTCAAAAATTCAAGAAAGACCTTGAAGAGGCAGTGGATATCCATTCAATGTTTTCGCCTCGAACTTAGGTAGACCTACGTCCAGAAGCAATAACTGGAGTAACTCTTCCACAGTCTAGACAGGGTTGTTCAGATGTCCGCGCTGGTATCTCCACCTCATCGCGTTTCTTTGGATTTATTGGGGCAACTTCTCGTTCGGGTTAGTTGTGGGCAACTAGTGCACACTCCGCAAGTAACAATTCTTTTTGCCTCGGCTGCGTCTTGAGGGCTGACAGAGTAGAAAACCCCGGTGGAACACAATCTTTGTAAGCCCCTTGTACCGTGAGTATAGGAAACAGCACAAATATCACCAGCCTCAGCCCGATATTTAGGAGCACAAGAATTAGCAGACAAATCACCGATGTCAAGAATGCCATGAGTGTCACAGGTGTAGTTTATGGCACAAAATTCACCAAGACCGTTGCCGCAAACAGAAAAGAAATAAAGACACATTTGGGGTCGGCCTTCTACATGCAAACCAAACATGTTTCCACGTATCCATCTTCCCGCCTGGTGTCAAATGCAAGACAACAAAGAAATCAGGCGAGCCCCAAAGAATGCAACCATTACTGTCAGTTGGTGTTTACGATTCAACCGAGAGGCTAAAATAACCAGAGAGAAGGACCACAGGCTTGTGAACTAATCGATGTGCAATTTGCCTTATATAACGCCTAAGTGAGCCACCCATGAACAATCAAATGTTTATCGCTTTAGAAGCTGAAGAAACAACCGTTTGGAAAGTGCAAGTAAATGGCTGAAAAAGTGCACTTGCTCAAATGATCACGTAGCCACGACCAGCACGTTAATAGTAAAGATGGTTGTAAGTGAATGACAAACGTCTAATCGATAACATGGCAATTTCATGAAGTTTCTGGTGTTCTGCTTTGTTCTAGAGTACTAACATGCCGCTGGTTCGAGCGCTGTTTAGGCGTCTGGTGATGCTGAAATGAGCCTCTTTCAATATGATCTCAGAAAATGTAGTAAGGCGATAGTTGTGCCACCATCCGTTCCGTAGGCTAAAGTATTGGAATTTACACCGGAAGTGGTTCGTCGTTAGGGGTTGTAAAAGGGGTTTAGGAGCATCGCTGTGAACAAAAGACGTGTGTACTTAACGGCAGTACCCGAAATTAGAGACTTCAGATGGTCCAAGAAATTGTACGCAGATTGAAAACCTCCAGGCGAGTAATGTGGAGACCTCAGACTGGTTGCAAAAAGCGTTTGTCCTTAGTGAGACGAAAACAGGGATCCGTTGGTTTGCATGAGTATTAGCGAACTTAGAGTCTGTCAGCAGCCAATCTTGATGGCGCAGGTAAAAGTCACAAACTGTCGTTTTATTGGTGCAAAAGGGAAAGAAAAAATGGCGAACAACGAAACAAAATATTGAAAGTGTTTGGCCAGTCCTGATTGTGTATTTTAATGCAACTTTAGACTGGTCCGTTGCTACGTTCTTTACTGACAACACCATCATGGGAGAAACGATCGACGACCCTGGCGTCATGTGTCGGCAAATTTGAAACTAATTAAGTTTACCTTGAAACACTGAACGCAATTTGAAGGATAGGTGATATCGGTTTTTTAAGATGGAGAAATTAACTAGCCCGGTAACCGTAAGGCTGCACCAAACAGGTTCGGTGAGGATGCCCTGCTTGGCAACTTTAGGAGTTCCCAGGGCGACAACAGGCAGATGCACTGTTCAATGTTGTGTATCCTGTTCATTCAGGGCAGCTTCAAAGTTTACGATGAAATCGTTCATAGAGGCCAGTAGTACAGGGATGATATGCAGTTATCCTGCGATTTACTGTGCCGATAAGGTTCGTGACAGTGTGTATGCTTTTCATCATTTCTGTGGTGATAGGTGGGGCACCAAGGTAGACTTTTATTGTTCTAAAATGTGCTGACTGTCCTTGATAGGTAAAACCCCGGACCATTGAAGAAATCGAGCCACACAGTTCAGAATATGTAAGCAATCTCATAAAAGGTGCCGTGAATCAGCGAGATCCAAATGCATGTGATTAAATCGGACATCAGAAATGATGAATGTGCTGATTAGTGTGATTGCACGATACATAACTTTAGAAAGCTGGTATAGGATATAGGCACACTACGAACCACGAACGTCTGTGTTGACGCAAAGCCGTACGAAGCGGACACAGACTGCTTTCACAGAGATGCACACGGTAGAATGTAGTAAGTGGTGATGAGCGTTGAAAACGAAAATGTCACGAACCATAGTACCGGAGAATTGTTGAAGGGGGATTGCTTAGAGTTCGAACCAGGTAGGCGACAATCTCAGCAAAGTTGATTGTAGTATTTGTATGAATGGCAATTATGTCGCGTCTAGATATTGTACCCGCAAACAAACTAAGAAGCACAGTCTAACCGACGAATAGCTCTGAGAGCGTATTTAAAAAACTGTAAGTCTGCGTATGCGGACAGCGATATGTGCACGGAAATGTCTACCCCGCAACACATTTCGAATATGTTTGACCGAAGAAATAGCTAGCAACTCATCATCAGAGGTGTTACAACATAGCTTAGCAAGCTACTTTTACCCGTGAGAAACATGCCAGTGATTGCTGTTCTCTTCACGGGTAGTTAACAGGACGGTCCCAGTTGCAGAATTTGAAGCACCTCCAGACATTGAGACGAAATTAATAGCTACAGCGTGTTTCTAGTTAAGCATCAGTTTGTTACCCGCCTACCAAAGAAGGTTAGTTTGAGGTGGCACGTTAGCAGCATCGTCGGTAAAAATTTACCATTCCCAAAAACCGGACAAGTTGCTTCATGGAGGATGGGGATGAAAAATCACTAATTGCCTTTGTCTTGTCAGGTGATACAACGATACCACCAGTGTCAACGGAATGGCTTGGGAAAAGTTTATAATGGTCTGTCCGAACGAACGTCTGATGGAACTCTAGACCACATGATAGCCGCGTTAACCTTCGGAAATGAGCTGGGGATATTCCAGGTGTTCTGGGTACTTTTGCATGCAGCTACCATACTATAAGGGTACACGAAAACAAATTTAAAATCTGAGTGTCAAATGAATGAATTCCTGAAGCGATTGCTCTGCGTATCGTAATACAAACGGCATGCCAGCAAACTCAAAAAATGCAGTTATGATGTGTGTGCGGCATCCCCACAAAGTTCCACTTCAGCTGCGGTGTTACCCAACAACGATAATTCAGAAGACAACAGATAGCGCAGTACTATGTATATTACCACGACCAAGGAAAAAGTAACTGTACAGCCAACAGGCGGGTCTAAGTTGCGACAGTTGGGTCCGAGTACTTGCGTTCCGATTATTCGTGTCATTTGCGATATCGTTGCGTTTCATTCGTGATCGAGGTACTGCTCGCGGTTTTCCTGTCCGTTCTTGCCTTCCTCTCTCAGGAGTCGTAACACAACTACTGCAACGACCTACCACTCACTTAATAAACCGTTAGATTATTAACTTACTCTGTTCCTGGTACTCTCTATAACCCCCAGAAGCGGTGCTACACCCGCCGGACATCGAAATGAAAAAACTGACTGTATCCGGGTAGTTTGGGACCCAGCCTCGAACCCGTGTACGAATCGCTGAAATGGTTTTCTGACGGTAGGCCCGGACGTTGTTGATGATGAGGAATTTGTTGGCTGCGATTGATTTCAGCACATTCATGAGGATAAGGCAATGGTTCAGCATCGTCACACCTTCTAAAGAACGATAATCACCCTACAGTTGGAGTCGTTGCTCCTCCCAGGCAACATGTGCAGTATTGATGCAAACTCACTCCTTGGGGGTCGAGTGATCCTGGGTTGCGGCATATGTTGAGGTTCATCTCATGTTTGCTGCAACTTTTGTGCGTTGAGACGTCTTGATTAGACATATACTGGTGTGCAACGTGTTAACATGTGTCAAGTGACGTTTTGTTTGATTTTGGTGTTGTGAAAATCTCGTTGCTATCAGGTTGGTAACTATTCCGAAAGTTCATTACACTCATCTTGTCGACTTTGTGGTAAATGAACCGGGCTGACCACTGGACCGGGAGCGTGAATACTGTTGGTTGCCTGATTAGTAACAGCACCACCTAAGCTCTGGTTTTCCAGCTCCAGCAGAGGCTTAAAACGCATGAAGAACTCAGTATCAATACTAGCCCTTGGAACGTCAGTCACCGAGATAATCCACGGAGGTGAACGCCGAAGGACAGCGTTTAACGTCGAAGAATCTGAACCATATGTGCCAATAATCGTATCATTGGTGGTGAGCAGGACAAGATCCTAGCTGATTTTTCTTTTTCGCAGTGGTTAGTGGTATGAAACTGATGTGCGCCAGATTCTCCCAAAAAATATTTGATTCGTAGTACGGTTTCGGATGAATGGAATGCGACAAGACGACGGAGTGTCACATGTAGTCTTTACCATTGATATCTGAGGTGGCGGTTGCCGTGGCGAACGTGTTGTAAATTCACATTGTGGAGGGCAGTGTGATACCAACAGAAATGGCGGTAACGGAAAGCAGAATGCTGTAACGGCCGTGCTGGTGAGGGTGCACGTTGTTGACGACCACGACCAAGACTTCGCAAATGCGGTCTTAACTGAATGTTTTCAAAGTTACTGTTTGGCAGCTCGGTTTGACGACAGAGAACGTGCGTTACTATTTTTGTAGTGCCGCAGCAACTGAAATGACTTTGAGAGTGTCGGGGTGTGTGTGGTAATAGTGATGACGGTCTTGAGGTCAGCTAAGTCCTGCGGCGGCATCTTCCCAAGTGACCTTCAGATGGTGCGAGCGAAAGTTGAGAGACACTGCAGAAACATTTGATGAAATAAAGTTTCGGTTGTGGACCGTCCGTCCAATAGTTGTAACAAACATCTGGAGAGCTGATATCGTTTTCGATCGCTGAGTTGCTCGCTGTCTATCAGTGGTTGAAGTGGCCTCTGTTGCGATACTATGCGTCTCAACGGTTGTTTTGAGATTCACCTAAGACTCTGTCAGATGCGAGTTCACAAGGACATACCTAGCCTATGTACAATCTCGATGGGCAACACCAAGACGACGCGAGAGAACGTGGTGTACGAATGTGTAACAACCCTAGTCTCAAACTTAACTTCAGCAAGCCCAAACCAAATAATAGGATCGTTTTTCCAAAAAGTGAGGAGATGCATAGCAATAAGACCAATAGAGCTGTTTGCTAGTTAGCCTGCATTGGACATCACTTGTAGGGAAGATGGTAGATGACAAAAAAACATGCGAAATAATTACGTAGCGACCTGGAGATTTTAATGGCCCGTCTGTGGTATGATGTGCAAAATAGTTCCAATATTCAGTTGTATATTTTGCTTGGGCTATCAAGAAAGTTCGCGGTTCGATTGTTTGCCTGCATGCCGTGTGAATGTGGCGCGAACCCGAGACACATACACTTCTGGTTTACTCGCTCGTCGACAGCCTGTCTCTAGCTAATCTGCGTATCGGTGTCATTAATGACACTATAGGAGACCTCCTGTACATTTTGTCGAATAACTATTCGGTTTTCACTCTCAGCGATCCTTTTGATATTTCGCATCCGGTAAATTCATAACTGGGAAAACGACTTAGCGCACCGTGCACTAAAATATGAATTAAACTGGACGAAATCCAACTGGGTAGATGAAAGAAAGATGGACCTAATGTATGAAATGCGTTCGACAGTACAAAGTTCGAAAGTAACTTGATGTACTAAAGGAGTATCAAATAAACGGACAAACCGTCGCGTCCGGCCCACCAATGCGGTCTCATTAGAAATGCACATCCGTAGTATCGGTGAATGAGCGTGCGAAGTGCTAGTTCCAAACGTGAATTTTTCGGTTAACACGTCCAGCATGAAGAATTATGCCAAGCGATCGTATAGTGATGTCTCGAAACTCACTGGATGGTTTGCGACCTGGACGCCTGGGAAGTCAGTAAATTATACTTTTGGTGTGCCGAACCCAATACTAACAAATGCTGCACGGCGAGGACTCCGAAGTTGACACTGTTTGTAAACAATTTATAGCAAAAACGGAACTCATGTTTAAGGCCTCCTTTCGAAAGTTACCAGTTGATAGGTCTATCAAAATAGTTCCACTACATCTGATTTCTTCAACATCATCTAAGGACACGTTTGTTCTTCTCTATTACTTGTCCCATCCGGAATTTGAGCTCCGATCCACCAGTTTATGCGGTGGCCGAGTTACCAATGACATTATTGGCTTCACATTGAGCACGAGCGAACGATTGTCTTTAAACGGGCGGAGGCAATTGTGTACCCGTAAAGCTCGAATGGCCAGACAGAATCCGCGAAGACCACCTAGTTAAGTCCAGTAGATTAACGTATACTGAGGATGGACTGATAGAACTGTCGCATCATTGATGACGATTAGCTAAGCTACTAGTCGGGTACAGAGATAACGTTGATACAGTGGCGAACTTAAAGTCGCTTTTTGTTGTTACTCACTCCGGCCAGCGATCAAACGAATGTAAACACTGTAATACGCAAAGTATGTCCATAAACAGAATACCTAAATGAAATGCATGGTTAACGCTTGTGATCTGTACAGCCTGAGCAGAAAGGTGACGAAGAAACAGAGTGGCAAAAAATAAGAAGATCCAGAAACATACATTATTTGTATTGTGCAACAGTATGTCTGTCCTTTTCGGGAACATAGGGCAGGTCTTTTTTATTAAAAACACGAATGTTGCGTTCCTTCCTCCTTTCTTTAGCTCGAATAGAAGCGTGCTCACGAGTGGCTGCGAACACTGCCTTCGGTACGTGACGTTTCTTCAGAATTTTCTTTACTTCTGGGTGTTCTTTGAACTTATTGCGAAGAGCCTCAGCCATGTTTAAAGCGGCTTTCTCTCGTGGTTGAACCTAAAAACGAAGACAATTAGACCATAAATTGTCCACATGTGGAAGCATACCGGACCAAGCTTCTCACTCGCATGTGCCTTCCAGATGCGAATATTTTGATCAGAGGAGGAGGAAATCACAAACTTGCTGTCCAGAGTGAACCGAACAGCTAGGACTCGTTTCATACGACGACCGTGGTAAACATCAAACGATTCGGAACTATCCACTTGCCAGAGCCGGATCTGAAAATTAGAATGAACAACACACTGAGTGAGTTTCACGTGAGTACAAGGTGAAGTTTGCACACTTGTACTGGGTGTAACTCAGGCCGAAGCCAAACGGGATTGCGTTTCCTGTTTACAAGAGCGATTTTTATCTCTTTTTTGTAGTGTTCTCTCTTTATAGACGATGGCTGAAGCTGAACAACGTCCGTGTGATTTCTAACTAGAAGAATGAACCAGACCGAAAGATTAGATGGTAGAAACACACCAAAGCAGTTAGGCATAATGCGAAGAGGGCGGCGGTTATGAACATCTAAATTACAAAGATACACGAACAAATCACGCAGCCTAAGCAGATGAACGCAAAGGGTCTCACGTAACTTGATGCCAGGGAAGTCATGAGAGACGGCAACAACCCGCAGAACAGCGATCAACTGAACAGTAAAATACACTCTTAATCGAACGCAGCAATGTTATTCGCAAGTATACCATCTAACCCTAACATGCTGTTTTTTTTACAAAATGAGGACAACGGTGATTGGTTTGTATTTAGATATTATATTGTCGAGAGTCAAGTCCCACTCTCTCACTTCAACCTCTGAATCAGAACTGTTTTGTTCACGACCGTGTGACAATTAATTTTGAACTGTGACAATTTTGCTGTGGTCAACGACGACAGTAATAGAATATGAGTAAACGCAACTATACCAAATAGTGTAAACGAAAAACTCGTAATAACAAACAAACTTGTCGAGAACATTCGCACCGTAGAGTCGTAGCTACCGGTCACAAATTCTCTACCCGTAGGGGAATAGTCGACGTCTAAAACGGCATTCACATGACCCCGATACACTCGACGGGGGAACTTGAAATAACGTGCGTCGAAGGTGTACGCGTTATAGTCCTCTGATGCAACGGTAAAAATGAACGGCTCCATTGGATTCCATGACAGAGAGTTTAATTTTAAATCCATTTTGACCTAAAAGAACAACGTAGTCAATAGGAGTGTAGGAAAACAACTAAATGAAATATAAACTTCAAACAACAGTAGTAATTAGTTGGAGTCATGATAACATCCCAAAAGGAGGACGTGGTGACGAAGGATAGTTGTTTGCCAAGATAGAGTTGCGTGACCACATGATCGTTGGAAACGACCATCCACGTGAGATCGAACTTGACGATCACTTTGCCGATGTTAAACTAGACAAAAAGGAGTTCAAATGCAAAAATGTGGCTGACACAAGAAGACGGTGATGACGCACTCGGCACCTGGTCGAAAAACAACCTTGGTGGTGACACACGCTCAACCAATCTTCACATTATTAGCTTTAACGAGGAAGGCATACTTGGCTACTCACATCACCCTGATTACCTCATCTGCAACGTTATCACATTTTTTCGGTCAAAGAACCAAACCTCAAAAGGCGCATGTAAAAACACCAAAATGCAAACCATACTATCGTGATGAGCGAAGAGTCTACACAGCAGTCTGCGTAACACAGCGAGCAGTACGAATTCTGCGAGTTAGTACAGACCACTTAGGTGGTACGCATACTCCTCAATGACATACTGGCATAGACCGATATCCTCATCTAATCGTCAAGTGAGGGTTTTGTGAGAAAACAAAATAGGGTCAGGCATTTTTGTTGGATCAGCGAGCTGTCTGTGACTAGAACACTTCTGATCTAGTAGGAAGAGTTTTGGAACAGTACATCTTGGCAGCATATGACGCAGACGACGAAAGCTATGGATAGTGCGAACAACATCTGCACAAATCAACCTTTTGGACACAACACAAAATCGTTCTTTCGCACTCACACACGCGAAACAAGTATATGCATTACTTTATAAACAAGGGAAATGTCAACAGACATGCAGTGCTTGATCACTTCCGTCCCTAACTGCCCCGTGTGATGTGGCATGATTATGTGAGCAACGCGACCGTTCAACCGGTCGTACTTCGCAAGGCTTCGGGTACAGGCTCAATAGGTTAAGAACTAAAATACAGTGTGTGATGGTTGGGTCACATCTTTCGTGTGTTTACTGGGTCAAGTACTGTTCATCGAGTCCGACAGCGGCTAAACAGAACCACCAGTAAATCAGATGACAACGTAATCACAAAACGGTAGTTTCGTTAGGCGAAGTCGGTAAGCGTCGCTGCTGGTGGACTTTGCGATCACTTAACTTGTTGACAAGAAATTCAGTGATAATTGGCCGTTCGCCACGGTCAATGAGATGCTATTGGGGTCTGATAACACTAGTGTCTTTTGAGCACATAAGTATGGCCGATGATGTTTGATTAACACTGCCCCACTAATCGCTAACGGTTTCGGGTTAAGAGTATGTAACAATATCTTGAACGATTCGACAGGATCAACTAAATGACTGGCTACGAAAATGCTTGGTGATCGATGAAGCCAAGGTCTTCGAACTCGTTAGAATCAACAGGTCGTTTACAGCACTACAACTGATAACTAATTAGAACCATGCCCCCTCTACTTTAACGTGAGCATCGATCTGCTCTACCTATGTAGACTTAAGTGCAACCGCAATTGAACTGTTACATTATGTGACAGGCAGATTGGTCAGCTGAATATGTACCATCGCAATGGAAAGCCAACTCTCGGTGTTTGACAGAAAGAGGAATTGGGCAGCTGGTTCGGTACACTGCAACACTGATTTCAGTTTGTGACTGATATTATCGGTCAAACGGCTCGCTACTTTTGGTGCATCCTTCTTAATGTAGATATTCACGAATTGTTCGGGATAACCGCTATTCATCCGCATCTTTTAAATGTCCTTCCTCCTCCAGTCGGTCTGCTGTCAATATCTTTCCGTGATATATATATATATATATATATACGTATAAATAGAACTTCCGTTGGTGTATCTGATTTTTTTCTTCTCCTCATTGGAGCAAATTTTTCCTAACGATTGTGGCAGACCTGTTCTGTTTTATCACCTGACGTTATGTGCTCGTGGACTATCGTTCTCGTTTATTCCCATTTATCATTGCATCTCCTTGATATAACTTAGTGGAATCATCACGAATCGATACAGTTCCCCAGATGTAATCCGAATGACCAAGAGGACACGTCTGTCAGCGCTCAAGGACATTCAAAAAAATCGGCGGCATGCAATGTCGTGCAATCACGGACTCACCGAGCTAGAGACAAGAGCACGATGGATGAGTAATTTAGAAAGTCGGTTGAGCGGTGTTTTGAAGTTTAAGCAGTGCACCTTCAGAAGACTTTTAAACGGTTAGGGGCCTGAGTGCGTAAAATGGTGCTTACACAGTCTGAGTTAAAAACAACCTGAGAAACGCATGTACACAATAATTCAAGGAAGGAAGAAAGAGCCTAGAATTTAACGTTACCGATATAAGAAAACGGTAGGTAAAAGGAAATGGGCACTCAAAGTGAACTAAGAAATGTGTTGAAAGTAAACATTTCGTAGTCAGCAAACACGCACACTCTCGATCACTTTTTGGTTTGATAAAATGCCCAGCCAGGTCAACGGTTGTGATTGTCATGCAACATAGTGATATCAGATAGTCCGTAGCAAGCATCAAGTAGTCAAACAGAAAGTTCTAGAAAAAGTGAGAAGTGTCAATTCAGACGACCCGTTTGTAAATATGTCGACTAACGTTGAGAGATTATCCCAAAACAAGAAAAGGAATATTCTATCTGGTTAGCAAATCGGCACATCTAAGACTAGTCGAAAACAACGCACAAATAAAGTCGTCTTCTAAATTCAGTACAAACGCAGTGTTGGGTGTAGGCCAGATTCATAAAATCAACTGATCCACCACACGAAAAGTTAAGTGTACTCTGGCAAAATTCAAGTCTAAAAAGAACAGACCTCCTTCAATTTTGAAACAGTGATGTCAAAAAATGCATAAGCTCAACAATGCCGTTAGTGGGTCTCAGTGGGAACAGATTGAGGAAATCCGCATAGGTAGTCAATCCCTTGGATCATTTGATGGAGTGCACTTGACACGGTGGGTTGCGCAGGTAACCTAGTCCCAGTGTCAGTTTTCTGAGCTCCTGGCGTGGTTTTGTATCTCAGCTGGTGGAGTACTCACCGTGTTTGGGAAAGCTGTTTATGTCATTGGTTCTAAACGATCGAACCTCTCACATGACTAACTGGCAGTACAATGCCAATCTCGTTGACCAAGTCAACAACTACCGAGGAAGCCCCTGATGGATCAAAATAACACGGTTTCTATCGGTGAATAATGGATACCGATCCCTGGTAGAAACTCAGCAAAGTCAAGTAGAACCGAAATGGAAAACTATGCATATTCGTTTAAAAATAGCCAGCTTGCTTGAAGGAAATTTAGAATATCTTTGAAGAACAGTGAATATTAAGACAGCGTTCTGTAAATTAAACTGAACGCAACAAGGAGCAAACAAACAACTGAATTATCAACTTCAACAAGCACAGCAAAAAGATATTAGTGAAACACGATGTTAAAACGGAAATAAACATTAGAGACGAAATTATACAACCAGAGCTTCGAAACTTGGAGAGCGAAACTGACCTTGCGGATAGGTTCATCTTGCCGGCAATCAATCAGCATCAGTGAATTGTCCTTGGATAAAACGCAAGCAACATTCTGTTCAACTTGGTTGAATTTGGCGCAATGCACAGGCTCCTGGCCCCATGTCCACTCTCGAATAGGGACGTCCATGCGAACAGCGCTATAAAGGAGACAAGACTCTGCGCCACCAATAAGTAGCTCGTCTGCGCTGGGATGGTGGTCCAAACAATGGGGTGTCCATTTCATCAAGACTGAAGTTAGCGGGGCAGACCAGGCAGAGGCGATATCATCATGATTCATCCGCCATTGTTTTAGCTGACCATCGAGGCTACACTGAAAATGCAAGTGGTGTGCAACCGATAAAGCCGGTCATCGCGGACGAGCATATAAAATGTGGCACACGAAAGTCAGGAAGATACAAGTTGAATCTGATCAGACCAATACCGTCCTCGTTTTCAAATACGCTGTACGAATAATTACACTGAATAGTTACATAAAGTCGGTTTTCAACAGCCCTTTCGATCAACTGAGGATCAACGGAACATAACTGAACTCAGGTAAGTTTTAAAAAAATGGCCGAGGTAACGGGAACTGGGAAAAAGTGGTTTGGCTAGGGGCCGGGATGGCAGCACCTAATCCGAGATCCTGGAAAAGGAATTAGGCCTTAACAATGTCAAATGATTTGTACTGAAGATCTAGTGGTTCGGGACCAGAGTCACTGCGGTGTTTCTGCTAGTCTTTGAGGAGTCCAAAGTATTCAGCCAATGCATGACCAAAAAAAGACTATCCGAGGTCAAAACACTACCGTAATTTGTCTGAAGACTACAAACGGTATAGTGGTTTACACAACCAAATAATGTGGCGTACGATACCTACCATTCCGATGTTTCTTTCGTCACCTTACTTATACGTCATTTTGATTATGTTCCTGTTGTCTGTCTGCCAGCGCATGAACGCGTCAAAATGGCGTGTACATTTATCAGGGGCGAGAAATATAAAGAACTTACTAACGTCACATGTTCACGTAAAGGATGAAATTTCCATCAGCTTTTGTTGAACATCCAAATGTTACATCAATGTTGTTTTCAAGCCTAAACGACAGCTTTAACTGAGTCAGATAGCCAGGTTTCTTTGTTAGACGTCTTATGCATTCGTCCACTGCACAGCATTTAACTTATCGCCCTGCGAATACATGTGCGCTATCCACTGAGTGTATTGCGAGTTGTTGCTTCTTGGAATTTGTTTTGAAAGGACGTTGTGTGCTTGTTATTAAATCTTTACACCACCTCTTAAGTTGTAGTTGTTCTTTGTGCACATTTTGATTATTTCACCATTTCCCGTACTCCGATAGTAGACAAAAAATTTGCACACAAAGGTCTATCTGATTTGACTCACCCTGACCTCTCCATATTTCAACTTCCTTAGAAACATCTAGGTAGCGTCCTCTCCTAACGATTACCCTAAGGAACACAACTTGGTTAGGCACAGTGAGCAGCGGTACCATCGTTGTTCATTCCAACATTAGTTCTAGTGTGGTACATCAGAAAAAGAACGGTAGACACCGAATTTACTATCACCTTACTTTGTTTTTGTTACGTAATGACCGAATGTGTAATCTGAGCACATGACCAAACCACGCCGATGCTCGACAGCATCCCTTTTCAACGTAACTATTCACACTTTATTTGTTGATGAATAGGTCTGTCGTGTGCCTTCTGAGACCGAAAGTTCACGTCACTGTAACTCACTGGTGAGAAAGCATAAATTTTCAGTGGCTTGAAACGACACGTTCTGTATCCACGTTTCGTTTTAAAATGGCTCATTATCTGTGTTCTGATAGTTTCCAGGCACACCGCAGCATTCCTGGCTTTCTGCTCTTCCACCCCTCTTGTTTTTCATTTAAATCAGGTCATGAGGAAACATGACACGCCGTGGTTCACTGGCAGTCACTAAGTCTGTGATTTACATGTACACTTCACTAGTGCAATCAGAACCCTGACGAATAGCTGACAAGTATACAAGGCCATGGCCCTCTTGCTGTCTGAGTTAAGCAAGACATGACATGACTATCGTTCAGTCGTGCTAGTCCATATATCGAGTCCGCCCGAAGCTTGTGGTGCAACGTGTCCAATTAACAGTTTGCTTTCAAAGCACATATGTACATAAGCGACTAAAAACTGTATATCGGATGAGTGGATTGGTCATGGAGAGAGTTATTGTGGTAGTAAACGGAAAGACTTCGCGTATCAATCAAGGTCGACGGCCGGAACGGCAAAAGTTGTGATTGTATTGGTAGAGTTCCGTCTGTCTGTAAGATAGATGTGCAACGAATTTCCCTTCTGATGATGATTTACGATTAGTACTACACCTAGCATGATCTTGCATTAAAAAAACTGCCACAAGTTTACTCGTGAACTGGAGTGGTATTGGAATATATTCTTTCGCGGACCCCAAACGGAAGTAGCCATCGACGAACGCACTAGAAATTGCAATCCCTACGTTGACATACTGGCTCCGATAAAATCAAAACGCGTCGACTTGTATGAAAAATCAACATCCTCAGTCTAAAAGACACAGCCAAACTTAAAAGTCCTGAGCGCAGCACGGAAAACTACTAAATTTCCCTGTCTATGAGAATTAGAAGCACGTTTAAAAGCGTGGAGTATAGAACACAACCGGGTTCCAGTGAATTTTCTGTGATTGCTACCACCAGTTGCATTGATCTATCTGCTTCATCGAACCCGAGATAAACGGCGTAGATAACTCGCGAATGAGCTACAAATTATAAGGTACAGCACCGACTGGTTTTATGATAAGGCGCGTGGTCGGGGTTTGCCGAGTAAGCATGCTTGATGAGTAGCAATAATCAGGAAACCGGCCATGAGATTATGTAGGATTCTGACCGCTGAGCATACGACTTGGGCTGTCTAAACTTCTTTCACTTTCCAACCCGAGTTTTTAATCGATTTCATTATATCTGTTAGCGTAGAGATGTGGGAAGGGGTAAACAAATGGGTCAAGTGGCCATATATACAGTTTATCCGGCTGATTGGATTCACATAGTTCAAGGTAAGCGCTTTCCTGACCGCCCTGATTTTCCCACGTCTGCTACACAAATCATAAGGCGTAAGTCATCAAGCGTGTGACATAACCGCTTTTGAAGTCTCGCTCCAAACGTTCGGCTTAACCTCAGAGGAGGCCAATAATACTGCTCAAAAGAAGTCGTTGGATAACTATTCACTATTCAACACGAGGGTTCAAGGGGCTGAAGGCAGATCAACATACGTGAACTACGTTGCACTTGGAAATTTCGCCGGTACGCCATCTTAGCTTTTCATGTCTAAGACGTGTTAAGGTCAGCTAAAGAAGTACCAAAAGGGTTCCCTAGATTTGAACGACAAACAGTATTGCATCGTTTATGTACCCGTGGGCAGGCGGACAAACGCAGACGTTGGTTTCCTCTTGTGAAGTGAGAGGACACGGCCACACCAGGTGTAGAGAGTAAACGAAGCTAACTCGCCTATACCCACCAAATTGCCTGATTGATGGGGGCGCAGGCTAACGCAAACGCGATGAACACTGAGCGCGCGGGTGTGTTCGTATTGAGAGGAACGTGAACGGAGAACACCTCTGACAAACCGATAGTCTGTCTGTGGCACTGACTACGGTTATCGTCATTGACGTCCGAACGGCCAGATAAGTCGGGCAAGCCATGCTTCAACTGCCAGAGCAAAAGCCATCCAAATAATTATGACGGCTACCGTGACAGCTGAAGGCCGAGCTGAAACATCCGGAGTAAGGGATCGATCGCGATCTTTAGGCCTGAAAAGACCGAACCCGGGGCAGGTGGCATATCATTACAAGTTTGGTATGCCTTTGGGTGATTGAATTGTGAATCAGACGATAAAAGCCGTTCTGTGTGGGCCACGTAAGGATCTGTTACTGTGCTAACACAACAGTACGACCGACGGCAGACTGGGCGTAATTAATCGAATCCTTGTACTATGGCTGATCAAGATAAGGGTGGACACTGAGAGAGGATGAACAAGTATGAAAATTTGAGCCAAAGGTTTATAATGTGTCAGCCCAACAATTCACGATAAAAACCAACCACTGGATGTACAACACCCGTCCACTTCGTTTCACTAACACTTTCTGATGTTTTTTAACGAACCTGACCAATCAACAGTTCGAAATAGTCTCATCTTCCTCCGTACTGTTCTCTTTGTTCTATGCGTTGATGTGAGTCATACTATACGCCTAAGACATGTTCCAACTGACTTCCGAATCCGTCTCAGAAAAGCACAATTCCATCATCTTCCTTTTATACAAACGTACGGGCTGAAACCCACATCACCGTTAACCCAACATGCTACGCAATTAATCACTCCGCCTGAACGAAAAATCCGTTGCTCGTTTCCACGTGCCCATCGCCCGCATGATCGACGATGAATACCAAGGAAAAGCATGCTAGAAAGATAAACAGCGCATCATAGTGCTTGACAACACTCCACACACCCTCGATTGGGTTTTGCATAAGATAATTTGGTTCCCCAGTCGTAAAAGCTTTCGACTCGTATGCTCTAGGTCTTCGGACAAGTTTCCGAGGTGCGTACGGCAGAACACATCGTGGAATACTGTCTTTATTTATCTGTAAGGTTACCTACCATAGACTACAACCAAGCATGGTGAGTTGCCATAGTACATGGGCTACGTTTGACGGAAGATGATAGCACTCTTCGTTCTGCTATAACGTCAATTATGTAAATATTGTTTTTCCAACTGCTAACAATTGCTTAATTTCTGGAAGTGGGACAACATGGCAATACTACGCGATCTCCTTTGTTTGCCTTCAATCACTGTGCGCAATCTCAGCAGGAAGGGATAAGAGAGCCACGGTGTGAAAAACAACAAACCGGATATTCCGAAATTAGTCAGAAAAGAAAAAGGTAACTGACTCCAGCTTATTCTGCGATCAACGGCAATAACTAGTGCCTAGGCAGAAAGCACAATCAAGGAGATAGAAAAACCATTGAAATGCAACTCTTGAAAAAACCGACTTGCTTTTCAGAAAGACAGACTCGTTAATTCAAGCAAACTACTCAGCCAATACTAAACAAGCATCATCATCATCATCATCATCATCATCATCATCATCATCATCATCATCATCATCATCATCATCATCATCATCATCATCATCATCATCATCATCATCATCATCATCAT
>QNGE01006235.1:0-33886 GCA_008508345.1 Paragonimus westermani | reverse complement strand
TTCAGCGCACGTTTTTCCTCATTTAGGTGGAGCATTTTGGTTATGGTTTCTATAGTGTCAAACATTTTGTGCATTTGAGTAATAAGGGAGAAATCGTGTTTTTCGTTATCGTGATTCCAGACTTTTGAGCTTACATTCCTCTTTTGGGGTGAGTGTCCAGGTTTCACCACACACACGGTTTTGATCTTTCCGGGGCTAAGATATCCATGCAAAATCCGAAGTGTTCAGCATATTGATATCTCCATCAATTATTTTGTATTGCGTGGGCAATGTTGATACATAATTCAGTCCATTAATGGGATTGACCATGTCGTCATGAGAGGTGTTAGGTGGTCTGTAGACACATCCTAGGAGTAGTTCACGGGATTCAGTTGACAGTGATAGCCACAATGTGTCATCAGTTTCATCAAGACACGACTCATCGAGCATCGTTGCAGAATACTGCTTCCTTAAGTAAATGACACATCCACCGCCATGTCTTGCGCCGCAAATTTTACGAAACATATGATAACCTACAACATTTAGTTGTGTGTTTAAAGTATCATGGGTACACCGAGCTTCAGTTACCAGAATTATGCAGGGATTATAAAAAAAGATGAAGGATCCAAAAATATGCATCTTATTGACCAGTGAGTGTGCATTTAAAAGCAACAAACTAAGTGCATTTTCCTTGTTCGCCGTCATCTTTAGACCCCTAAAATGTCCGAAGCAGAAGGGTCTTTGTATTGCGGAGGAGGTAAGAACGAACGACTCGTAGGATAGTGACTTGAGGAGGGTTTATTGAAGCCAGCGCTCCGCTGGCGGCCGGTTGTTGGGTTCCTCTGGAAGGATTTCAAATTTGGAGTGTCGGCGTGTGTCAGACTGGTAGGTGGTCCAAGCCATACTTTGACTGATCTAGCTTCTGCGTTGACAGGTTGAGATTTAGACGTCTCGTTTGGTTCGATATATGCACACTCATTTACATGCTGTTGTTTGGAAGTTGACTGCTCGACGGGGATCGCCGTTTCGTAAGGCGGGTTGCTAAAACTGTCAAGATCTACTATTAGGTTAATCAAGTCGGCTAGTATGATATCCTCTGTTGTGTCGTTGGTGTTTTCAAGAGGAACTGTGGCAGTCTCAGGTGTGACGCAACAGGACGAAACTACACAGGGTGAAGCTACACACTCATCAGGACCCGATTTATTACCCTTGGACATCGTCGCACCTTGTTTGAATGGGTCGCGAGCCACACGCTTTGAAGTGACAACGTTGCGCAATAAGCGATGCTGACAGTCCCTCTCAAGCGGCGTTCTATCCTGCATAATTCTTATCAGTTTAAGAGAGGTTTTGGACTTGATGATGTCCTGACATTTGATAGACTGTCTCGCAGTTGTTTCGCTCTGGAATTTGAACAAAAGGGGGCAGCAAGTCTTTTGTGTCTTCTTGCGAAAACGAATGAAGGTATAAGATTTCGGGCCTATATTGGTAATCCTCGTGACCAACTTCTTAATGCCATCGTGGTGAAGCTCAACTGGCACATTGAATACGATGGCATTATATGTGCAACGCATCCGTTTTGTGATTTCTGTTGTTAATGTGTTGAGAAACATGCTTGCTCTCTCTAGGTTGTCCATCTTGGGACTTTTCGACAATTTGAAGATGTAAGATAGGGAGATACGATTCTCTTTCAGAGAATCAGATACAGCATAGCTCGTTTCCAGTTGGGCAAGTTCAGTTTCCAGTTTAGACACCTTATCAAATAACTCCGTCTATACATTTTCTAGGGTGGAAGAACAATTCTTGGTTAGAGGAGATTGGTGGGAACCACCAGTTTATCTTAACCCCCTTTAAAGACAGCATCTTTGGAAGGGCCTTTACAAGTTTCGGGTCTAGAGCGTTTGCCCTTAAGTCGTTTAATATCTAATTTAGAGCTGGAACAAGTGGTTTTGACACCAGTCGATCTTGTTTGACCACCGGTTGTGGTCATCATAATTTGTTATATAAGAATTTTTTAGACAGACATGGACGTAGATAAAATGTCAGCAGGCTATATGGTAAAAGTTGTCAAAAATGGCAACTGTATGATAAACTTCAAATTAAATATCCGCGCAGTAATTACTTGTCCTCTTCGCCAGCTTCGGCACTGATAACGGGTATTGGGCAAGGATGACTGCTCATAGAAAATGTTCGCCAGTATCTTCAGTGTTTCTTCAAAAGCAAGTACACAGGGCTTATTTAGCAGAATAAAACTGGTATACTTCAAGGTTTCCGACGTGCAAGGTTTTCAAAGAAGTAATCACACCTTTCCTATATCATCCATGTCTGTCAACATCACTCGGAAGACATCTTCGTATCCGTTCAGTCACGATTCAGAATCACCCTGGCTCCACTTTTATAAACAAATTCATTGACTCTGCACGTGATGACGTCCACTGCTGAACACGATTTGACGTTTGAATTTGCCGACATCATGGGCGAGCTACTCGTCAATGTTTCTACTAAATTCACTTGGGCCGCATTGAACTGAGCCTGTTGCTGCCGCGATATCAGATTCATTTTTTCCGCTGCAGTTGTCATTTTTGCGCAGGTTAGGTGTATAGCACCCGATGTTGCCGGCAGCTGTACCGTCCTATGGGTTGCCAACCCAGATGTTTTCACTCAAAATAAGAAGGACAAAAGAACATAGCAGACCGCCTGCTAGAAGAGTGATCCAAAAGAAATGGCTATATAGGATAATCAGAACGTCGGAACAAATTCCACTACAGAGGTCATCTCAAAGCAACACCGTCTCCATCGTCTGGTTAGATTCTACTGCCAAAATACAGTGGCTTCAACAAACAGCTGGGACCCCTTAGCCGGAGGTTTACCTCCTTGGTCAAGGCCTTTAGTACTCCCCTAGACGCCACATCAGCCGGATTCGATTCTTGAGGCAAATGCTTCCACTGCGAGTAAGGAGTGAAACTGTGAATGAGCCATACACGATTGGCAGCGAAGGTTGCGAAACACAATGAAGTGGTCTGTAGGTATTGTAACACTATTGTACAATGTCCCCAGCGCAATGTTACTTATCGGAGTTTTCAAAGCACGAATGAGGAAGTGCATCAATTTGGACAATAAAACGGCTGTCGTGAGCTCCAGCTTTGGTATCGTGACCGTCTTCTCTGGGGTCACCCTAGATTTTCCCATCAGAAAGCCGCACCGAATACTATTATTTGAGGCATCTACCCTTAGCTAGCTCACTGCCCCGTAACTGACTTCCGAAGCATCACAGAACACATGCAATTCGGCAGTGTTTACCGACGAAAGTCCTCTCGCAATGTATTTGGGTAATGCCACGCTGTCTATGGATTTGACATCATTCAGGCGATCTTCCCAACGCATTTAATCATGCTCTTTTATATCAGAGTCCCAACCGGCGCCCTGTTGACAGAGGTCTTGAGCAACCTACGAGCTGGCAATAACACTGGTTCCACTATCCCAAAGGAATCGTTCAATGAAGCCACACAACTCAATATTCCTCTTTTCGTGTGACCGGTGTGAGGGAGTTTGACTTGAAGCCGGAGTCAGTCGCCTGCCATATTCCGCCTCATACATAGAACCCGCTGGTACTCACAACTGTGGAGTTCTAGATCCCGTGAGTCAATAAGCTTTTATTAATCGGTCAGATGTTCATTGGCTTCATTACGGTCAGAAACTCACTCGGTGCGTCTAAAACCGCATAGCCACAGCATCGCTGAAAGTTCATCTACCACAGTCCCAGCCTGGGATATTGAGTCAAATAACACTAGGCAGTCGTCCGATTAGAGGTTCTCGTTCAGTACAAACGCGGTCTTCGATAGGAATTTGTGCTGATTATCCATGGCTATTTTTCGTAGCGCAAAACTAGCACAAAATACCGACAAAGCCGCCCCGAAGCGGTAGACATTCAGCGCTTAGGTATCTGGTTGTCCTTCAAAGGATTCAGAGCCACACCAAAAATACTTAGTGCACCACGGTCACGACACGGAACTATCGCTCGCAGGAGCATCTCTTCAACTTCAGCGGAGACTGCTATCGGGTATTTCCGAAAGCTCATAAGCACTTGTAACAAAATGTTATTCAGGCCCGGACCCTGGAGTAACTTTTTGCTGAGAGATACAACCCGGTGTTCAGCGGCACGATCGAAGACTTTCCGTATCTTACCGGACTTATTCGGGTTAAGTACGGGAAGGTGTGACAAATACCACCTTCGTGCCATAGTCGCAACATCCATACTTATGTAACTCTTTTTGCTATGCTCCAGTATCACGGTCGAGCAGCCGGCTCTTAGATCCGGATCTCAAAGCAATCGTTTCTTCAGTGCAGCAATGCGTTCTTTAAAGATATCCTCATTGTTGTGCAATACCCATCTGTCTTGTCTCCACGGGAAGCCCATATCGTAATGACCGACCCTGAGTATTACATTGCTCTCAGTCATATTTCATGCTTATTTATTCTCCACGAAAGGCTCTCTGCCCTCCGAAATGCTTCCTGTCAGTGAAATCCAACCCAATCCTCCTTCGGATTGAATTATCCGGCGATATCGGCCGTGCTACAACGAAGTTTACACAATGTTCGTTCCGAGTTTTGGTGCGGCATGGACCCTGGAGACTCCAGCCGAAAATGGCCTTACTCGCATAAGGCTCATTGGTACAACTTTGGCGCGTGGTTAAAAACGGCCATTTGTTATTGCTTGCTAGTACATAACCCGTTCTCACCAGTTGATCACTCAAATTTACGTAGTATGTGGTGTATTTTGTCATATTTGTTTGCTTTGAGACCTTTTGAACATAACCTGTCGATAAAAAATGGAATATCATACAGCAATGCCCGCAAAGCCAGCCAATATTCAGAAATTGCCCGTCGTCAAACAATCATATCTGCACAAAGAAGGCATGATGATGGTGAAGGAAAGTGTAAAATCCTCAGATTTTCCGATCAATACCTGCCCCACCCCTGCTATCACAGAAAAGATGAGCGCCGCTGCTTAAACAGCTGTTTCAACAGCGAATCTTAGCGCATCACACGAAGGAAACAACACCAAATCTTGTTCAGTTTCCATTACCAATGTATTCGTAGATCGGTCTAAAAAAATAAGGTAATTAGAGTCTGGAATGGCGAAACTACACAGTAGAAACGAGGAACTTGCCGGAATTTTGCACAAATGAGATCCGTTATAGTGCATTATAAATGCCTCAAGTAACATCCACCATCAGACCACCCCTAGTCACAGAGGCCTCGTAGCCCCCTGGACGCTTATGGATAGTGTATATACAGAACTGCGCAAGCGGTTACACTGTACAAACAAAGTGGTGGTGTTTAACGTACCTGACAGAATACCTCTGTTCGCGGCTATTGCTAAAAACACATCCCTCAGTGCTCAACGTCTCCCTATGTCAACCGAAGCCTTAACTAGAAATGTCTCAGACCTAAGACATCCATAGTTACTCAGAACACTGCAAGAAGCAGCTTAAATGCCTCTGCTGATAACGCGGCTGCGCGAGCAGGGCTACCCACTTCTTGTCAGGGAAATTTCTCTCCGTTATATGGAGTAATGGGAAACACCAACAGCACATTCAAAACACTTGAACAATACTCTGAATCAACAGTAGGACCTGTAGGATGCTTACCAGAGCATAGTATTCCGGATTTGCAATGCAAGAGTAAACCAAATGACTTCACATGCGTCATGAATCTGTCTCTAAGAACAACATTCCAAGAAACAACGCTTCTCATGTAAAACCGCACAATTTTTCACCCACTGCTTTCAGGTCAACCTACTACCATGCTATGGGTCCTGGTTATCATCCATTATCCAATAGCTCCGTAGTAACTCATCCTCCTAACCAAAATATTAGTCCTACTAGGAACCAAGTTCCAAATAGTTACCCCAGCAAGTACTTCATAACATGATTATGTCAACAACACAAATGTGCCAAACCAGTTCATTTTTAGTGCACCCTCGATATTTCACCAACCGCCACATGGTCCCCCTCCCCAAGTCCCCCTCTGCCATCCCGCCATAATGGCACTCTTCCAGCACTCCTTATCATGGAGCCAAACTTTTACGACATCCACTCGATTATGAACAGAAACTCGGTACATTCCTTAGATCAGGCCTTCCCATTATATATATCGCAACCCACGGCCCCATCTGTCATAAAGTTCTTTGGCAGTTTATCTGCTGTATCTGACAAAAAGAATTTCGTAAATTTGTTACTGATGAACGCAAGATCATTGGTTAGTAAGATGCACATTATCAAAACCTTTGTCTTTTTATCTAATTCCCGTATCATTTCCGTAACTGAGACGTGGTGCTTTTCTGACACCCCTGACAGTCATATGAACATCGTAGGATATCACATGTTTCGTAGGGATCGTTTTACAGGACGAGGAGGTGGATGCACCATTTACCTAAAAGAGCAATTTTCCGCAGTAACACTTGGTGATTCTATACTTTATAAACTCGAGGACTCTTTGTGGTTAATGGTCTCTATTGGCTCTCGCGAGCTACTTATAGGATGCATCTACAGACCGCCAAATGCTGCGAGCAATGATTAAACTGACCTTGTGGAGATAATGAATCATGTGTCCAACATGCCTTGTGAACACAAACTTGTAGACGGTGACCTTAACGTGCCTCATATCTGCTGGACCTCATTCTCTGCTCTAGCAAAACAGGCCGAATTCCTTTCATGCATTCGGCTCAATGGTTGGAACCAACATGTCCTAACGCCCACCAGAAAGGGGCATATTTTGGATCTTAAATTTACCATTTCTATTCCGTCTGTAGAGATATCTGTTCTACAACAATTCACGGGAGGCGTCCATAATGTCGTCAAACGTCTGTTTGATTTCAGTATGGCTATCAAGCCGACAGTTGTATTCTACTGTCCGGTCAAATTCATTGATTGGAATGCCTTTCTCTCCCTACCAAGATCCGTAAATTGGAATAACTTATTTCGCACATCGGACCCAAGCATAGCAGTCGGAGAATTTAACAGACATCTAAGGTTCTGTATCGACGCTTTGGACCCCATTAAATAAAAACGTTTCAGCTCGTATTTACAAGGCAAAATCCTTACTGCGAATTAGACTGACAGACTTAAAATGATTAAGTCGAGGTACGAAAGAACACTAGACTTTTCCCTGGTGATGCTGATGAGCAAAATGTTTGAACACGTAGAACGTCAGATGCAACTCCTTCAAATAATCGAAGAGAAACTAGCTTTCCGTAGTGAGCAATGCAACCGATGATACGGAGAAATTCCATGAGGGATCTTGCAATAAGATTTATTACTCTCAAAATAGCCGGTTGTCGATGTGCGAAATCTTCAACTCACATCTCGCTGCCACGCTTAGCGTAGAAAGCACCTCATTACCTGCTTATTAGCAGATGAAGATTTGAGTAATGTTCTACTCGATGTTCAGGTGTTCGTTCACAGTTAGCTAGCATTAGGCCCTCAATCCATCCTGGACCATATGGTATCCCACCAATGGTCGTTAAGCAGGCAGGTTAGGATATACCCATCCTCATACTCAATTTGTTCAACCTATCACTTTTGTCCGGCAATTTCCCTCCTCAGTGGAAAACGTCAATCATTATGCTTCTTCACAGGAGTTGACCAAGGCAGAACGTCCCTTCAACCACACTTCAATTTGCTCGAAAACCGTTCAAAGGATAATGAAGGTGCACATAGTCGAGTTCTTGAGGACACAAAGCCTTATAAACCCTTCAGAGCACGGTTTCCATAGTAAGTGCTCTTATATGACATGTCAACTGGAATTCCTGAATCATATGTCGACGTACGTCGACACGGGGAATGCGATAATTATCGTAGTCTTGGACATGCAACAGGCTTTTGACCGTGCGCCTCATAAGCGCCTGTTGATCAACATAGAATCTTCTGGCATACAGAATCCCTTGTGTAGCTGGTTGTTGTCATATCTTGGAGGTCGCACCCAGAAAGACGGGATAGGGGAGCACTACTCAACACCAATCCAGTGAATAGTGGGTTGGTTCAAGGAAGCGTTCTGGGTCCGTTGCTCTTCTTAATGTACCTGATTGACTTATGCGACGTCATTACACGTGGCAAGCCCTTTCTGTTTGCTGACGATATCAAGATCGTTCACCTATTCTGCCAGCACAGTAACATCAATCTCTGTCCACGAAATATACGGCAGGACCTAGCGTCCCTGCAGTTGTGGTGTAGAACATGGCTGATGTTGTTCTCAGCGAAAAAATCCAACATCATCACTTATGGTTGTACATTACCTCAAAGCTCCATCTCACTAGATGGTTGTAATATTGATAAAGACACTTCGGCCAGGGATCTAGGAATACGGTACTCAAACTCCTCAAATTTCCCTGAACAAGTATGCTTCCAGGTAACAAAAACTGGAAGAACAATAGGCTGTATCAAAAAGACGTTCGGTCTACCAGCTGCGAAGCTGACGCCCTACAAAATGTGTGCTCGGCCTCAACTCGAGTATTGCACCTTCATTTACTGTCATCTATGCAAGTCTGATAGGCTCGTGTTAGAAAACCTTCAACGGTCGTTTACCAAAGGCTTATTAGGATATTCTTCTTCGCCCACCTACAGATAGCGCTGTGTAAAACTTGGTGCTGATCCACTTTGGTTGCTTAGACTAAAGTTGAACCTGGCGCTGCTGTATAAACCCATGCATTCGGATGTGATTACCACAGCGTTTACCGTCCACTTGCAACACAGCCCTCCATATAGTCTAAGAAATAAGGGTGCCATCTTGCCAACCCTGATATCCCTGAAAAATATACGTGCAAGCATCTTCCTGGTAAGGTATTCCTACATTTGAAATAAACTTCCAAATGAAGTTAGAGCTAGTAACAACCTTCAGCGTTTTTACAAGGGTTTGGACAGATATCTTACGTTAACAAACACAATGTCTCTTCTCAGACTTTCTGTATCACTTTTGCTTTACACAGTTGGGATTATTTAGGGCTACTTTACGGCATTTCTGGGGTGAAATACGCTCGGCATTTGATTGGTGTGAGGGTTAGAGACGAATTACTTCAATCTTGGGATAAAATATTGTTGCGTTCTAGTGACCAGTGAGGGTTCTACAATGGTGAACGTGAATAAAATCCTGCGTGATTAACTTCGCTATCATTACTTGTCTGCATACATGTGTTCATATGAGAACCAAGGAGGAAAACGTTGGCACATACGAAATAACTCACTGTACGCATAGTTGTTTTTCGTTTAGCTACACTTCAAAGCACAAGCGTTCAATTTCGTCATATTCGAATTTCAGTTGGTTTATCCTGGCAGGTTCCTATGTTCGTTACCATTTCGTTGCTTCGTTTGAAGATGTCTAACAATCGGCAATCTGAAACAAATTTGAGCTCACAATAACGAACGTATATTGCTTCTAATGGGGTATGGAATTACTGGTCAATCGTTCCACTATTCACGGTCACGTCCGCCGTGCCGTGGAAAATTTCCATGCTAGCATTTCCAACACTGGGCTGGAGCTTGTTGAGTGCCATGCGCCCAGTTTGCTAGAAGGTGTTTGTAAATACTTCCTTCATTTAACTCACAATGTTAGATGTTCCCGAGCAAGCAGAACAGTGTGAATTGTTGCAGCAAACCCGTGATGCTGAGGATGCCCAGTCTGTGTTGTCGAACATTCTTGTCGACCGGCTTCGAGATTGGGTTGTTCACAGTAACGTTCCCGGAGCGCAACTCAATCGGCCGTTGCAAATTCTGAGAGAAAGACTGCCTGAACTGCCGTCGGATGCAAGAACACTGATGGAACCCCCGCGAACTTCGTTGATACGCGATGTGCATCCTGGTGGATATGCACATTTCGGGTTGGTTAGTGGCATTACACAAGCGTTGGCATGTCACCAGTTGCGGGATGTCGTCGCCATTGCAATACACTTGAATATTCATGACTTGTCATTGACCAAGTCGGGAATGTTCACTTTATGGCCTATCTTATGCCCCCTGTGCGAGCCGTTCGTATCGCAACCCTTAATTGTTGACATCTACGGGGGAAAGGGCAAACCGGAAGACGTAAACTGTTATCTTCTTGACGTTGTTAATGAACTGCGCAGTGTACTATCAGCAGGTATACCGTTTGCAGGAATCATCGTGAGCGTAAACCTTGAGGCCATCACCTGTGGTACACCGGCTCGTTCGTTCGTCAAACGCATACGTAGACATGGTGCTCATTATGGCTGTGATAAATGTAACCAGATAGGACTGTACTTCAATAGCAAGGTAACGTTCACTCTAGATGACGCTTCCAAAAGAACTGATGCTACTTTCCGCGCCTCACGCTCATAAATCGCTTCTTTCTTTCATTCCCTACCCATTGACATGGTACGTTGTTTCCCAATAGACTACATGCATTCTGTATGTTTGTGTGTGGTCCGTCGTTTTCTCAACAACTGGACCTTGGGTTCCTTGTCACAGAACGCTCGCATTAGTTCTCAAGCGATTAACCGAATCAGTGCTAGAATGCTGCAATGTCAAACAAGCTGGACTTGTGATTCCCCCCGCAAATGTCGCGGGCTTGTTGACTTAAAGCAGTGGAAAGCAACGGAAAGTAGACAGCTTTTGCTTAATCTAGGCCCTGTTGTCTTGAGAGGTATTTTGGACGACGCGAAGAATAAAAACTTTTTAGATATTTCTGTAGTTATTTCCCTATTTTGTCATCCCTTTTTCCACCCTGCTTATCATGCCTTCTCTAAGCAATTGATCAATGTGTTCATGTTCAGTTTTGCACGACTATGGTCAAAGTGAGATGGTGTATAGTGTATATTCGCTTGTTCATCTTGCAGACGATATTTTAAACCACGGTACCCTGGGCCAGTTTTCACCGTTCGCGTTTGAATCATTCAAGTACAAACTGCAACCTACGGTTCACGGCCCCACTCAACCTACTGGTCAGATTTACAGGCGTTTGTGTGAACGCACGTCCGCACCTGATGTGAGTGGTGGTGTTACCTTGCATTTATATATTGGTATGCCTGTGAACGTCCCAGCAATTCGTCACTGCTCACATCTTTTGAAAGATAACGTCTTGTTTACAAATGTTGCTCCCAATAACGTTGTGATCATTGACAACCACCCTCACCGAATTGTAAATATACTTCTCCCAGATACCCCCGATTGTATAGTTCAATATAACGGAAACCCGCAATACCTTTGTTCACTCACAGTCTGCCGTCGCAACATTTGTTCATGTATATAATGAGTGGACTCAGCGAGGATATTTTCACGGCACCCGTATTGCGAATAATGGTCAAGCGTTTGCTCTTTCCGCTGGATGCACCCTTCGTTTGTGCGCCTATTTTACATTCCTATACGTAACTGTTCACTGCATATTTCTTTTATCGTCGTAAACTCTGTGTGTTAATAAATGAAAAGGTTCCGTTTCAAATGTACTCCGTCGTAGTTTCGATGAACAAGATGAGGATGCTTGTGCTGTCCTCAGTTCATCGTGGATACATGATGGTATTGCGACTTGACCGAGCGTGTCCGGCCCCTCATTCAGTGAAAATGTCCGACGCCATCTAGCACCATGACCTGGCTCCTCGAGATTCCCTGTGACTGTTATCTTCCAAGCAAGTGGTTTTGAGCAAACTACTTCATTGTTTTCATGCGATTATTTGAAAGCTAGGCGATAGGCCAGGAAGGTAGAGAGTGCATCAGACTTGGACTCTTCTGATATTACTGATAAGATGGTAAGGCGTATCCAGCGCATCAGGTAATTCTTGTGTTTATGCCTCAAACCATGTGCATAGCAAGCCCCCCAAACGACTGTTGTCGTTGTCATCATCTGACGAGTCCGAAGCCCCCTTGCACGGCAGCAATATAGGACACCCACAGTATGCTACGTTTGCTGTGTGTACTAGTTGAGTTGATTCAAGCCGACTCCCTCAGCCCATTCTGACTGTTTGCAACTCCAGGACGTTGCGTCCAACGTCCTCACAGATGACATCCTCCGAACCCGTCACACTACTGTCTTCCCCACACTCACCCCTTGTCACTCACGTCTTCACCCCCAGGACGATGTCTCCCGTTGTGCGCTGTATTGAAATGTCTCCATCTGCAACATCCTCACAGATGGGACAGTTTTCAACCCCAATGTCTCCCACCCAATTGTCTGCTCCTTCACTGTCTTCGTCACCGCCATTGCCACAGGTTACCTCTTCACTATCTGCCTTCAGTTCGTCCTTGGATACAACAACGGTCCCTGTTCCAAAGCAATTTTTGAACACGCTGTTGAGGCAACAGACCAACATGATGGTGACACAAATCATGTTGTGAAGCAGTTGGCGTTCATAAAACAACGTCAAGACAGCTATCGAACGATTGCAGGTTCCTTCGATGGAGAAGATGAGCGTGACATATGTGCTCACTTGTTTTCCGTCGAGACTGTTGCACGGTTCAGGGAACTTAAAAAACCAGCTACACAGGAAGGTTGTGGTAGGTAACTTTGAACTATAGTAACTGCTCTACATGGATCACTTGCATGGTTTGAGTGCCCCCTCCGCACGGTAACTTGTTCGTCGTCGCATGAGGGAAGCCATAAGACCGAATTGGCGTGGCACATGACTTATGAGGGCGGAGAAGAGAGGATGGCATTCAAGGATTACATGTTGCGACACGCTATCGAAGGTGAGTGTAAACGTTATGAAAGTCTCAAATGAACGCAAATGCTACTGTCGAGGCCTCTCTACTCAGAGACCAAGAGAGAAGACGTGAGCACCTGATTGAAAATTTGATTTTACAACGCCCGAGACAGAGGTGGAGTCGGAAGAACAAGAAGAGAGAAAAAGCAGGTAAAGCAAACATGTTACCAGATACCACGTTGATATTTGTGAAAACGAGATGAGTGATTTTTGTTGATTACCCATAGACAACAGCATCGCGTATTCTGGGCTCAGGTGTGCGTAACATAGCTCGATGAATGGCAGTGCCATGTGCTATTGTAAATGTATGTATATGGCTTACATACAACCCTATCTGGTGCATGATATTTATATGTATATATATGCCATATATACATATATGTACAAGTTGGCGCTTACGTGTGGGAAACAAATGCTTTCGAGCTTAACGATGACTGCGGACTGCACAGATCGATGAATGATATAGTGTTATGTGATAATTTACGTCGTTGTACGGAAATTTCACGGCGAATGGGGATATTTTGCATTGTTGTAGGGATATTTTACGCCTGTGCCACAGTGGACAAAGTGAACCAATCGGAGTCATTTTGCGCCACACATTTAGGGTAATTTCGAGTTCTGTGTTTTAAAAACATGATTCATCTCTGACGCACACTCGCATTGGTCAATGTAGAGCATAGTGGGTTTTGTGTGATCTATAGCTAATTGTGCTAGCAGGGACCGGATGACCTTTTCGAGTGTGGTCCGAGAAACATTCAGCTGTCAGATGTGTATCACGTAGATAACAACTCCGCTGTCTAACTCCCCTCAAGAAAGCCTCATTGAAACAGTTTGTCATACGGTTTACTCACAAGATCATTTAGCACCTGGCCTACTGCGCGCTAACTAAACCGTTTGAAACCCGAAATTATTTTGGTGACATACGTTTATGTATGCATATGCAGAGCCCAAACTGTTGAGAAATGTGAACTCGGCGCTCAATAATGAGTTCATCAGACCGACTTCATGTAAGCTTTAGTTATCACGCGCATATTTCACGCGGCCCTCCAAACCGTTGAGTCAATTCTCCGTTCGCCCGAATAAATCTCGAGTATATAGCAAAATGCCACAACAAACAGCAGATAGGGTTATATATTCCAATGATCATGGCAAAAATAATGTCGTATGAGTTCTCTGTCGAAAAATTTCGCATACACATTGTATGTCATAGAAAGTGTTATAACCTCACATTTTTGCATCTAACGTGTGAAATTACATTCTTCTCCTGATCCCCATCAATATCCATTGGGCGAGGAAATTTTTCTCCGATGTATGGACGCACGAAACTTCGTCTTGGCTGAACGGTTCGAGAGATGTTCAACTTTTTGACGTTTTCGAGCACTCGACGAAATCCTGTGTTGAAATCTGCAAAATCGTTCGCTGGATTTTAGGATTTTCCGCCCAGTCTCGCCATAGCTGAACTATCTTAACATTTTTCGGATGCCGGTTTTATCCCTTAATGACGGAAAGCTCTAAAGATGCGTTTTGGCCTAATTCCAGGGGTGACCTTGAACTATTTAAAAAACTGCTCCCCCTACAACCTAGTAAAAAGTAAATTAGTGTAACATCACATTTTTTGGAGCTGAATTTGTGAAGTGAGCGGACTATCTTCTTTTCTGCTGCGTGCGTCATAGTTTCATACACTACAGTCATTTGCATTTCAATCACGTCCTTCATGACTGCAGGTTTCACATTTGTGCTAATGTTTAATTATTCGTTTTTGTACTGTTTGTAAATATCTGCAGTGATCACGCATAACCCAGCGTGCCTCTCATATGCGTTTAGAAATTTATTATTGTTATTATTATTATTACTGCCCGATCTTTGTTTCAGCACCCAGTGTGCTTCGGGGGCGTCGCATTCCACCAGAGTCCCCACACCGGTTTTAGTTAAACTGCTGAATGAAACACCCTTCAGGTGAGTCCATCTATCTACTGCTGATTGGTGGACAAGATCAGCCTGAGTCAGCGACAACAGTTTCATCATATAAACTAAACCAGCTGTGATGGAATGTCCCTGATTCAACGACTGCAACTCAACTTACACCTTACTGCATGGTTGTGCAGGAGTTCCTAGTAGAGCTCGGAACATCGTCTAACCTGTCTGTCCCTGCAAACCATTTGTTCTTACAGTAGATTCACCTAGCAACGCAGCGTCAGACCCGTTATCCAAAAAGGCATACCTTGTCAATGACGCTTCCGGGCCAAACAATCCAATCGAGACGAATCCTAGACACACGCCGATCACACTGGACGTAGCACCGCACAAGAACAACCTTGTCGTTCCCTCCTTGCTTAGCTTGGGCTTATCCTCATAAATCAACGTATGGTGGCGTCGAACACAACTGGCACCACACATTATGAGTGTACTGTACAAGACTGGGCCACATCGTGCGCTTTCCAGCAAACAAAACAGCGTCCAATGTTCTTCGGCGTTGATTTGCGCTGCTCCAAAGACTGACCGCTAAATCAACCACAACCACATGTATCGCGATTGGCCTTAAAAACCTGGCAATTCAAGTTCACCTCCTCATGAGTTACACCTACTTCAACGTTTGGCCTCGAGTATATCGTTCCAGAAGGTCCAGAAGATGGTGAGTTACTCGTCCTGCTTTCTGAGCGAACAGTCAACTGAACATACTGACTAGTACTGACTGCCACTTTTTTCTCTACAAAATGTAGCAAATCGCCGAAATTAGTTTCCCTCCTGCACTGAGTTATGCTCTAGGCAACTTATGCCCATTTTTCCTGCAAATGGTGAAGCAATCGCTCAACTGTTTTAATAAGGTAGGTTGTGTAGTTTAATCCTGTATCGTAATCTAGCTGCATTAACATCGCCTGACGGCCCTTCGCTCAACTGGCTAGTCCACGCGAGCCACTTAATGTCACCAGCGACCAATCTAGGACCCATGAAAACCCCCCTACTTACCGCTTGCGTAATATCATGTCGGCGGCCAAACTGCTGCTGCAAAATTCTCATAGCTTATGTAAAACCCACTTCCTTTGGCAAGAGTGCATGATGGTTAACTGCTTATTTCGCCTTACCATGACAATAATGCAACAAATCTGAAAGCTTCAATTCTTCGTCAACTGATTTGTCTGCAATGTCACCTTAAACATTTCTGGAAAAGGTGAAGTAATTCCTTGGCGACCTGTCGAAACTATCCGTCTGAATTTTCCAGAGACTAGTTCTAAGAACCAAAGTTTTGAAAACCCGCTCTAACGACTCGACAGGGTCCAAACAGGAGGGGTTTATTTCGAATGCCCTCGGATGGCCAGAGTGGCATGGTGTACTAAACTTAGTGCCGGTTGTCGAGACGGACAGAGATTTCGCGGCCCTACCCTGCCTTTTATGGAGTTCGAGCACCCTACATCTCAGTCCCAGCTCCTCTGCCTTTAGGATCAGCTCTTTCTCTAGTAGATCGTCAGAAACTTCATTGACAGCGTCTACCAGAGCACTACTAAGCCGAACGCGCAAAACAGCGCTGGATTTAGGCACACTCCATCTTCTCCGATGAGGCCACCACTGTCCCTATCGCTACCACTGAGCCGATTCCCTTCTTGATTCTAGGGGCTCCAAACAAACAACAACGATGCTCAGCAGCATTTGATTTAGGTGGGACCCTATCATTAAGAAGGCTTCTAGAAATACTTAAAACATTCTGCATTAAAGTCCATAAACATCGAATAATTAAGATTAATAGAGAGGGGGACATCACCGTAGTTACTGGTATCCAAATGTTTCTCGTCCAACATGGGAAATGGTTCATGGGACATTAAAGCAGTCCCTATTGGTAAAGAAGTAAGTGATCGTTCGATGGCTGAATGCTAGTCTTTGATGACAGGATCAGCCTCGATAACGCCATGATTGTTAGGACCAGTGGCGGCTTCCACAATGTCCGACTTCGTCATTCTTGCGCACTGCCGAAATTCCATGACTGAACAACGTTCTTACTCTTCCTCGTTAGGGTGCAAGAAGTCTGAGCCAGATGTCCAGGAATTGGAGTACTATTGAATCGTTCGCTATCAGTTCGAATTCACACCGAGTTACGCGTGATCTGTCGATCCAGTAAAGGTCTCTCAGTATTCAACAACAGAAATAGTCTATCCGCGAAACGGCCAACCATAAGGCGCTCGTAATAACTGGATTTACTACGGTACAAATCGAATCAATGTACAAGAAAATTGAGCCTCTCGCCTCGAATGTGAAGATCCTCAGCAATCAAATAAAGAAAGTGCTTGTACAACAAATCGACAACCAGGCACTGATCAACAATTTTGGACGATAAAACGGGTTGAGCTCACTCAAACAAATGGTCATTGGTTGGGTCAGAGCAAAACAACTGTTCCTGATCGAAAAACGATGGGAATCATGAGTTATTAGGGAAAAATACGGAAGAAATATGTTTAATTTCGGCAGTCAGAAGTTTGCAGGGCTCGGACTAAATAAGGGTAAGGGAAACGGTAAAAGTGGATGGTGTTAAAACGAGGATGACTAATATATTTTATTTGGGGAAGAGGGGAAGACATAGGGCCACCTTTCAACATGGATCAAATCCCAGCAATATCAAAATAACGCAACAAACCTTGACAAAATCAACACTGTGTGCATCTGTATTATCCTTTCAAACGTTCTCGAGAAGATTGACGTGTGGTTGATGAGTTGGTAATTACTGGTGTTTTGCCTTGTACAACCCTTGCCGCGAAGCACAATGACTGTCTTTTTCCGTTGAAGAAGGAAGGTGCTAGATAAAACTGATAGGGTGAACAAATTGAGTAGGATGATGGATACATCATTGCCCGCTTGCTTGATGGCCATTGGTGGGATACTATCTGGTCCAGGATATATTCAGGGCCTAATGGTATCTAACCGTGAACGAATAATTCGAGCATCAATTAGAACATGTCTCACAACTTTATTGGTTTTCGACCGATTATCAGCAGGTAATGAGGTGTTTTTCCGCCAAACGAAGCAGCAGATTGTGGGTTGAAGAGTTCACACATTGCCACAGGGTCATTACCAACCTTTTTTATCTCTGGGAGTGATAACTTTCATGGAACTTCTCCGTCTCACCAGCTGCATCAATTTACTGCATCTCTGTTCATTATGGAGCGCTAGTTTCTCCTTGTTCATATGACGCAGTTGCGTCTGACGTTCTATGTGTTCAAACATTTTGCTCGTTTGCGTCACTATGGAGAAATCTAATGTTCTTCTTGACCTCGACTTAAGCATTTCAAGTCTGGAAGTCTCTTTTGCAGCACGGATTTTTCCTTGAAAATACGATCTGGCACGTTTTTATTTTATGGGGATTTTACGGGCGGACCCCACGACTTCATTTCGAAACAGTAGCTGAGTGTAATGTAGGCGGTTCTATAGTAATCACCTTAGATATTGCAGTGGCGACGTCTTCGTCTTCGATGACACGCTCGGTACTTGTGAGTGTCATTTTTACTGTTCAATGTGGCCCCCATGCATACATATTCTGTCAGTGTTTCGGAACCATTTCTGCTCCCACAATAAGTCTTTGTGCAGTGTGTATTTTTGTCCACAAAGATGGCGTACTCATTCACGAGCAGTGGATGGCAGAGTAAAACTTGCCAGTTCCACGACTGGTTGGCCCGCAGCTTCGGCCTCTCGCCGCAGCCAAATTCAACCGTTACTACAAAGCCCTCCATAATTTACTCGCAAAGCTGCATAACTGCAGCGGCCGCGAGGCAGTAGCCTCTTCTAACAGCACCGTTGCCTTCGCAAGTAAAATAATAGAACGTGCTAAGACTGGCTCATCTTTGTACGACTTCCCCGTTGTTGCGTTCACAAGCTGTAAGCAGCCGGGATGGGTTAAGAAATCTGAAGCACGACTACCATGTGGACACTCCGGTTGACCGTTACATATCGATAGCTATCGTTGTGAAGTCGATCAACTGGTTTTTCACTCTGAGCGTAGTAACATGGTCAATATAAATGGGTGTCCATTCTGTGGCAACCAGCTTCAACCCCAGTCACCTGGCAAGTACACTTTTTAAATTCACAGATTCGTCAGTGACCTCTTCTTCACTCATCGTTTGCGCTTCTCCAGCGAATATAAAAAAGGTCCTGCACAGTACCCTCAATGCATGTCTACTAAGACCGGTCCGTGGGCAATGTAACGTTTGTACACGAGCCGAAAAAACGCGAATCAACATCATCTGGAGCGAATGTTTCTTTGATATAATTGGAGAGATTAAGTTCTTTCACATATTTGCACACAGTTGCAGATATCAGAATCGATGAACGGGATGACAAAGACTTTATCTGATACACGGCTTTAGTCATCCGGCATGACACTCAGAACGCACGCAGATCAACGTTCTGTACTGAAGAAAACCTGGGATAGTGTGTACCGTTTTCTACAGACCAATAGATCACTCGTCAACTTCCCCACGCGTTCGTTATTGATGACTTCATTCGTCTATCGATGTGTTCCCTCGTGTTTCACCATAGGTTACTGTTTTCTCCCACTCATAAACTAGGACAAATGGATGGAGCGGCACTAGGTGTTTCGAAGTAGGGTACTGTGGCAGGAAAATTTGGCAAACTTCTAAGTGGGAAGTGTTCCTTGATGTCCTTCGTTGACCAAGTGACCTTGTGTGCATTCCAGCGGACGTCGTGCTTCCATGAAAGTGTATAACCGTGGTAGCAGCGAATGGCACAAACATTCCGAATACAACTAATAACACACTGCAAACCTTCTCAGGGTTTGCGCATATTTGGGCGTTGCATTATCTTCACTGGTGTATCTTACGGTCGCAGCTGTATAAAAAGCTGAATACTTATGATCCGCAAAACTTATAATCACGTTTTATCCCTTAATTACGCCCAAACTTTGAGATAAACGTATCTTACCACATCGTTGGCCTCGATTTTTATTGTATTCCACTATTAAATCTCCAAAGTAGCTTGACCTACAGCTTTTCGTTATTTTTCCATCGATCTCTGGGCCAGCGAACAATCACATAATCTTTGCTTACGCCTTCAGAAGATAAACAGAACTCAACGATTTAACAAACTGCAGCGCGTCGGAAAGTTACTTCAACCTCAGAAACTCAAAAACGTTTACCTCCAAGGTCACGGAGATATTAACGGTCTACCGATCATACACAGCCATCCTGTGCAAGCCGGTGCGCATATATTCATGGCATATCCGCATTAATACATGTTTAGGCAGATGGAGTCTTTGATTTAGTGTCGGGTTTTGCTTCAGCTGGCCCATGCCCAACACAAATAGATAACACCAATGGGACAGAGACTTCCAATATGTTTGTTAGGTGCGAATCAACGAAAACCTGTTGAACTCGGTACTAGGAAGCTAGGAATAGTGCATAGCTGAATGACCCTAGAACACTGGGGGAGAGGTAGATATATTCTCTGACATACATATAAGGGGGGAAAATATGGGTATAACTGTGGCAGCTCCTGTGCTCAGCGGAAGCGAACTTCTCATGATAGGTTCTATCTCGAGGAAGAGAAGGGGCGTTGGCGAACCATGTTCTGCAGCGAATCCTGATGTTTATGGGCAAATTCTTTCATCTTCCGTGCATTTTTCGGATTTTTTAACGGTGTGACAGTGTGCACCTTGGTCAATCCATTTTGCGTCTTCTACTTATCCGAGCTGTATGGGTACAGCGGGGGTGTTTCCTGACTAGTCGTTTCGCCGGTTACCACCGTTGACCTAAACCACAAGAACAGACGCGTGCTAGTTACTTTAGAAGAAACGCTATGACTCCTTAATCCTCAAAATCCTCTCCATCTTTTTCTTGGAGCAGCATATTCGTGACAATGACAGAGGCCAGCAGCATCGGATTACAGTCGTGAGGAGCTGCCGAGTATTGATATTTAGGATCAGCCTTCAGGGCACAACTGCAGAAAATGAGGAGGAAGGGTGAATGAGAGCAATCGCAGAGTGATGGATATAGAAGCGGCGAACGGAAACTATGAAAAGAGAAGAAGAATAATGACGTTGGCGCATGCAGTTCTCCCAATTTGTTATGATTCGTAATTTGTAACTTCTCACGTATGCTTTTCACATATGCGTTGAGAAATATATTATTAGTATTATTATTATAACTATAGCCAGATAAAATATCACGTTTCGCCCATTGCATCTCGGCGACACATGATTGCCACCATTATATACTTTATATTGGAGAGCAATATAGACAGCTTCTTTCAAAGAAAGAACAAGCGGCGATACCAATGTCACATAAAAAAATGGAAGGGGTGTATGCAGAAACAAGCTCTCAGTCAACTGTTGGGCGCTGCATAGTTGGCAACAGTGTACGCTCAACAGGTCCACACATAAGAATGACAAGCGTTAATAGTCCAGGTAGCAAACGAAAGATTTGTTTTGTGTTGCGTACCAAAAAGTATACAGAAAATTGAAGAACAGGGCGAAGAAAACTCGGTAAAGGTGAAATATATATGAGACAGTAAGTCCGACATAATCAGAGGCTCTTCGGGACGCGAAGGTGCTATCACAGTCAAGGCTCACGCATCGGGACAGAATGTCCTTCTTAGAGACGACTGTCAGGGAATCGACAATAGTCAACGCCAGATTCCTCGCATATAGGTGTCGTAGGTTTTCAGGAAACCAATAACAGTCAGTAAACATAGGTCCGTTACCGCATGGGAGGGCAGTCCCAGTCGAAGAATAGCGCTACATGAAGAAGAGAACACGATTCCGAGAAGAGAAGTAATCACAGGCAGATGAAAGTCAGAGTTCACATCACAGCTCATGATATGGAGGATGCACAGAATGGCAGCTTTATGGGAGTCAGTACCGTAGTTCGCAGCCTTTTCAGCCCAGGCAAGTTGGCATCGGTAGTCATCCACTAGACTGCACCGACGCAGCGCCGCCAGCAAACCCGCGATCACATCGAGATTAATGAACAAACTCGCCATTGGTACTTGCAGCTTCTCGAATACTGCACAGCTCAAGCTACGCAGTCGTCTCGCCGGGTCATTGGCCACGCCGTTATGTCGAGTACCACGCGCATCATGATTGGTCCAGCTTGATCGAAGGATAGGGGCGAGGCTTTCTGATTGACCGCAGTTGCCACGGCAGAGAACTGACTGGCTACTTCGGTCACCTCGCGAAGTTCAGACCTTGGTGCTCAACAGACCAAATCTAAGCGGGATAACACGAATAAAAATCCCGGGGAAGATGCGGTCTGAATTAAACAGCCAACTATTGGCGAGTGGAGAACGTGATACTTTCCGAAGACCACAGCCATCTAGCGAGTGATAGTGTTTGTCGGTGCACGCCGCGTGCGCTTCCTCCTTGCTCGTCATCACTACACCCTGGACGATTACCGGGACGTTCACTTCCCCCAATATAAAGCTAAAAGAATGGTCTTTGGCCACATTCCGCAGAACTAGACAATGACTAGAGAGCAGCCTCTCCAGTCGAGATTTGTGCGAGCTCAGGATAGTGGTGGATAAAGTCGGGATGCCCAGACCACCCGAACGAATTGGGGTATGGATATAGCGGATGGGTGTGTCCTTGGGAAGCCGTAGCCACTGCCGAACAAATTCGACTGTACACTCCGTTGCGTTGAGCGAGTTCCGGTGGACTCGACTCAATGCCAACGAGTGATTCATCTTCGGAACCAAGTGCTGTCTCAGGAGATCCCAGCGTTGATGCGGCTTCGATGACGCTCTAGTCGTTTCATCCAGCATCGTGCGATGCTGCAGACGATGAATAGTGAATGCTCCATCTTTCAAGGTGAACAGGACACCTAGGTAGGTCATCATGTCAATAGCGCTTAGTGAGCTGATAGTATCCAAACCGAACTGAATAGACTCGTTGAAAATGGCGGTCACACTGTGTTTGTGTTCACCGAGGATGACCTTAAGCTTCGTCTTATGCGTGTTGGTCAGCAGTCTGGATAGTTCCAGGGCACTGGCGACGGCTGCAAGCTTCTCAGAGAGTCGAGTGGTATTTTCAGCCAGGAGGATCAGATCGTCGGCATGGGCGAAACCGCTGACCAGTGTATCGTGAAACTGGTGGCCAAACTCCGGTCGAGAAAGAGCTAACACCCCATCCATTGCCATGATGAACAGAAGCGGGAACAGCGGGTCACCCTGGCGCACACCACGCTGGAACCGGAGGACGGTGCCGCCAAGCGTGACGGAAGCATTCCGATTGGAGTCCGCAATGCCATGTGTCAGAGGTAGAGGGGCACCGAAATTTTGGGCCGATCTGATGATAGAATCCTGTGAGATGGAGTCAAATGCCTTGGACACGTCGATGAAGGCCGCACACAGACTTGAATGGGTCGTGCATGGGTTCCGAAGCAGCGCATGGAGCAGTAAGGTCGCCTCGAGGCAACCGCCACAATGTAAGAAAGCAAACTGGAGAGCGGGCAGATGCCGGCGCGTGTTCCAACGATCAGCCAACATCTTGTGAAAACAACGAATCAACGTTGAAGATACAGCGATTGGTTTGAGCTCGGCGGGAGGTGAGGTATTATCAACTTTCGCTACAAGCATGATGCGGGAGCGGTATAGATAGATCGGACAACCTTGAGTTAGCAAGAAAAGGTTGAAGTATCCGGTCAGGCCATCAGCTTCCCTGCGATTCAAATGTTTGGGCAAAAGCTTGTCCAAACCTGGAGCGGTGTTTTCCGCATGCTTCAAGGTGCGTGATACTTCATCTCCGGTGATCGGGTCAACCAACGACCAGTCCGGAGGCAGAATCGTACGGGACGGTCGCTCACCAGTGTGCGGATTAGCCGATAGTACTTCGGACCAGTGTTCGTTGGAACTATCCGGAAGGCCACAATCCGGTTAGCAGACGAAGCTTCAAAAGCAACATTTTTCCTGGGCTGATGGTACAGCGATTGAATCGCTGCGTAGTTAGCTCTCCGTATCTGTTTGCTGGTCACGTGTGCTCCGACGTTAATGCGAGCACGTCTTCGGGTAGTCAGTCGCCAGGTGTGCGGAAAAGCTTGTGCGGCGTACATGCTTAACAGCGACTTAGCTCGTACCATCATGAAAATACCTGCTTGAAGACCGCGGGCAATAGCTAGTAACCGATCGGTTTATAGGTAAGTCCCGCTCTTAGACTCCAGCTCACTGTTTGAATCAAACAGGTAAAATCACTCGGAGTTCTCACGGTTGCGTTTGACTGGATGAACATGCCTTCTGTGTTGATTGAGACAGATTTTGGTGGAAGACGTGCGATCACGGTCGGCGCAGTCAAAGACATGCTGGCATGCTGGGCGTCTACTTCTTGCCGTCGATCATTCGAGCGTCGATCCATACGAGAATGTGCCGACAAGCCAGCGTTCGTTTTGCAAATCTGACCACATTCTGGGCAGGCGTACACCGTTCGCCTCTCCTGTGTACTGGTAGAAGCCTGCACGGAGGTGCTGGCAGTAAGTTCACTGTATTGATCGATTGTAACCAGTACTTTAAAGCCAGGTAGATTGGTTGGCCCTATATAGAGTTACTGAACGCTTAGCCAGACCGCGAGAAGATTATTCATCGTTACTAACAAATGTGTAATCAAACGAGCATGCCGCAATAAAACCGGAATTACGTCATATCTCAAACGTTCCCATTCCTGGTCCAGCTTCCCCTTGAAAGACTGAGCCAAAATAGCCCGGACTACAGACCCAGTTTCCTTGTTAAATGGGTTGATGGCCTTGTTTGTGAAAAAGTCGGCTCCGGTGAATGTACGAGCACGCGGCTCGCCCAGAGACAACGAGTGACTCCTCAGGCGGGGTGTTACTCTGGTTGAGAACGGGGCCTCCGGCGTCACGTTTGGGAAACCACGCAGTACTTTGTCTCAATTGGATCCCGTGAAGTTGTTTGCGTTCCAGAGAAAAGATATTGAGTTTTTCAGTCTGTTTATATGGTCCATATCTTTTTTTCGCAACGTCACTCTGGTTGGCATGTAGAAAGATTTCAGTGGAGAGAAGGTTATCCAGCTGATCGCTGATCACCCTCGAGCACACAATCAACAGGACACAGGTTAGGTTAATAGGATATCAGACAGTGACCTCCTATTTTGCAACCCATTTGTGAATAATTACCGCAGTAGCTACTTTTTCAGCTTCAATAATCCACCGTTCGTTCATTGGCATACTGGTTAGCGCAGCTAACGAGCGGGATAGAACCCTGGCCAAACGACTTGTCGGGACGACACTAACACACTCTTGCCCAGAAAGTTAGACCGGTCCAGCGACTGCAGAATCGTCTGTACCTCAGAAGTCGAGGTCGTTAAGTTTTGCGTCACATTTGCTGGCACTTGGCATCTCACTGCGGCCACGCATTTGAGACTGTCTTGCCCGTGTAGGGTAGCAAAATACTGACCTTAGCGGTTCGCTCACTTCTGTTCATCAACCAAGATTTCCCCTTTAGTCGTAATGCGACCTCCAACGTTTTGACAGAGAGTATGGTTTGGTCGAATGTGGCCTCAAAGCATACTCAGACTGGATTTGGCCGTTTGCGTTCGTTCCGTTTCATTCCTTATCCTACAGTGTTTGAGTATCTTTGAGCCACGACTCTTTTGGAGCTGAAAACCATGTCTCTTAACGACACCCCTGTGGAGATGAAACGGTCCCATTCAATCTTCTTCTTTGGTAACTCTATGGCAATGACTTCCGGTTGACGTAGTGCTGCAACTTCGGAAACACATGATCACCTTTGTCTAGGGTAGCATAAAATTCAGTAGCAAGCAATCAGGTATGAATCCAATGCGGCTGAAAAGATGAAAAGATTCCATGAGTGTCTCTGCTATCAAGGTTGTTGTCCTCAAAGGCAAAGCGGTTACTGATGACCCTGTTGGAATATGTGAAATTTCCAACCCACACTTCGCTGCCTCCTTCAGCAAGGAACGCAATACAAAAATTGAATACACACTCTCGCAAACAGACAAAGTTTTGAGTAATATTTTTTTACTGTTGTTTGAAGCATTTGCTGACTGTTAACCACCAGTGAGCCAACAATGCACGCTAGACTTGATAGTACCCCACCCGTGGATATCAAACAGTGCAGTGAGGATATACCTATCCTTTTACCTAATTTGTTCACCCTCTCACTTTTATTATCAAATTCTTTATGCCTCGCCAAAAAAGCGGTACATGCCAGGGCGTTGGTAACTATCGTCCCATCAACCGCACATCAGTCTGGTTGTGTATGTTGATAAGGATAATAAAAGCGCACATTATCGAATCGTTAAGAACATTGAACCTCGTAAACCATCCACAGCATGGATTCCTCGCTTGCGTGACACTTTCGCTGAGATTCTTGGACCATATATCGATATCCACCGATGTGATAATTCCAACATTCTTATACATGAAATAGGCTCTTAATGGTGTGCCTTGAAAGCGTGTCTTGACCAGAGTAAGTTGTTGTGATACACAAGACCCGATGTACTGCTGTTTTTGTCACATCTTGAGGGCGGCACTTGAACGGCCAAGATGGAAGAGCACTCATCAACATCAAAACGACTGATTTGTGGGGTGAATCATGGGGCGTCCTGGGACCGTTGCCTTTCCTCACGTACATATATGACGTATGCGAAGCAACTAAACGCGGCAAGCCGTTTCCATTTTTTGAAGAAATTAGTATTGTTTTCACATTTCGCCAGTCCGGTTACGTCGTATTCTTCCTATGGAATATACGATGGAAAGAAGCGCCAGTGCCATCGCGGTGCAAAACACAGTTGAATTTATTGTCTTATGGTTGCCGAATACCCCGTAATTTTACCCCACTAGACGGTTATAATATTGATGCATCCACATCCGTTCGACATCTATAAATACGGCATTCAAAATTCTATTTCTTCGAACAAGTATGTTTTCGAATGGCAAAAAACTCAAAGGACAATAGGTTGTATTGAAGACACATTCAGCCTGCCGGCTGCTAGCATGCTGCCTCAGCTTGAGTATTGCACCTTCGGCTACTGCCATCTACGTAAGTCTGTTGGGGTTGTGTTGAAAATCTCCAACGATCAATTACTGAAAGCTTATTAGGACAGTCATTCTCACTCACCCATGAAGAACGCTGTCAAATACTTGAGATTAGTCCACTTTGGCTACGAAGACTAAACTGAAAACTCATACTTCCGGATGAACTGACACATTCAAACGTCACCAACACAGCTTATGCTGTTTGCTCACTACATGGCTTTCCATATGGTTTAAGAAAGAAAGATTCTACGTTGTCAACCCTGTAAGCTCAGAAAAGGATACGCTTAAAGTTGGGATAAACTCCCAGACGGAATCACGGCCCCCAAAATCAGGTGACGTTTTGACAGGGATTTGGACAGTTACCTCATGCTATCAAAAACAGTGTCTTCCTGCAGACTCTGTGTATCCTCAAGTGATCTTTTGAGTTTGATCTTGGAAACATTTAGTCGTCAGCTGCGCGGAACATACCCGTCCACGCTAGCACTGTCCCTTGAAGTCAGCTCGCTTGAAGCTGTTCGTTATATCCCTATCATTTTCTCACATCTCATCTAGCACGAAACCACTATGCACCCAAAATTATTCCGTTCATGTGTGTTCATTCATTTGCACGCATTACTCACATTGCTGGAAAATATAAAACTGGCGCCCAATAATAAGTGCAGCTGAATACCCTTATGTTAGCTGCCCTTAGAACACAACAGGTTTGTGATCCACATGTACATTTTCTACATATAAATATATATGCCCGTTTGTAATAATCCATTCACCCCATTAACTACCAAGGTTACATGAGTTACAAGCCTTCAAGCTGTGATTAATGAAAGCACATATTGCAGGACCGCTATACAAAACTCTCCACACAACTGCGAAAAATATCTTTCCCGCATAGCTTGCGCAACCATATTCAAACCTCCATTCATCCCTTTTCTTGCTTCCCTTGACTCAGACCCTCCTTGTTTACCAACTAACAACTTCTGTGTGTTACAAAATGTGGGTCTCAGTTTGAACATTCGTCTTATAAAGCAGACTGGCCTCAAACTCCCTATGGATTTCGGATTACCTTATGATAGTCGTTGTACAGGTAGCTGACGTTTATTCGATTATCGCAAAACAGTATAACAACTCCATGCCAACTTTAGATACTTTATTAACAAACACAAAATATTAATACTGAGTGGTCTATCGAAAAATTAATTACGTACACATTCGTCTTCATAGTAAGTGTGTTCATCCCACATTTTACCATTAACACTTGAGATGGTGGAGTTACTTGGATTTTTCTCGTGGCGTTAAATTCTTGTTGATCACCCCGTATGAGCAACTGCAGTTGCGTGCTCATCGACTGGAAGGGCTTCACCTATGCGTTCGTAGGCAGCAGCGTTTGCCAAAACGTCATAGCTTCGATCGTGGCGACACATAGTGGACCTCATCGATTTCACGGAAACATTTCATGCACATTTTCTGGAACGGTTTCCAAGGAAGTCTCAAATATTGATCGGAAAAACTGAGGCTGTTTCACTGGGAGTCGGGAAAAAGTGCCCACGTAATTAAGCAGTTTTGAGCCATGTAAGGTTACCGGGAGGCAATAGAGAGGAATACGGCTAGTACTACTGAGGCAGTGCCCTAAAGCCTGTTCAGTTTTGTCGCGTTTGCATCGCACGAACATCGGCAGGTTGAGAGAAAGGCAACGTTATGGGTGGTTTACTCAAGTTCAATGCATACAACTCACAGATTCAAAGAAAACTGACCGTCCTTCTACCTACTACGAAGCGCCGACGCCAACCAGTTCCCGGGTAGGCCAACCAACCTCAACCAATCCGAGTAATCCATATTGCCGCTGGCCACCTCCGGACGTATTTCCTAGCGCGACCTTGAAACGTGTAAAGTCGGTTTACGTGTATCCTTTTGAATAGCAAATTAACGTAACATCTTTTTGGACCGAATCTATGAAACGTGCGAACCACCTTTTCTTCTTCTGCATGTGTGGAAGTTTCGAAAACCGCAATCTTTTCCTCTCGTGATCACGTCTTTTTACCGATAAATTTCATGATTGTCGTGTTACACAACTATTTCTTCTTTCGTGTTGCCTCCAGTTTTCTGCAGTCAGTGCGCCCATACGAGCGTGTCTTTCACATATGCGTTGAGAAATAGGTAGTATCCTATTGTATACGTGGAGTGCGGATGTGGGACTTGGCCCATCGGGCAGGGCAAATTTCACTAGCTGCACATCAAGAGTGGAACGAATTCTACCAGCAACCTGGGAATATCTGTTCGCAATTAGCTGAAGCTCAAATCTTCAGACCTGTCATACCCCCATCGTGTTAATAGCATGTCACTCCTGGAAGGTAGAAGTGGTTAACCATCATTTCCTGTTTGAGCCACTCTTCACTGATGGCGACGAATTCATATACTACCGCTTTGATGCTTAACCTAGCCCCTTTTTCGCCAATGCTACATGTATTTGTGTATAGGATGGCCATCCATCTATCCTGAAGGTAAGCTGTCGTTCTGGAGATGGATCTTTACAGCGCTATTCCCGTGAGACTGCGCAGTTGATTGAGAGTTTGTCCAAAGTCGGCCGAATGGACCTCATCTGTCTTTTGTTGTGATGATCCATGGTAGCAGACTGACGTGCAACACCGTGATGGTCTCTTCGCACAGACGGTCCAGCACTTTGGTGACCACTACGCCCCAGTGTGCTACAGCCGATGACTATTGGGATGTTGTCGGGCTTTACCAAGTCCCCTGATTTCATTAGGAGGGGGCACTGTCACCTGGATTTAAAAACCCAATCACCACCGGTCACAGTCCTGCGAGCACCTGCGCGTGCCCTCCTAGTTTATTTGTCATGGCTACCCTTCTTATGCCATCGTGTTCATTAATGCCTGCTGGTCTGAAAAAATCTAGCAAGTAGTAATTGATTACTTTCACACTCTGGTTGTATAACCCCTGAGGTAAGTTTCAGGGGTAATATAGGCTATAATATTCCGTGTTCGTCCAAGAGTCAACTCCAGACGCCTTTCCACTTGTTGCAACCTCTTGCCGAGGATATGAGTATCCGGTTGAATACCTTGGGTCGGAGCTGAATTATTCTCCCTTCCCAGCTCCAGTGTTCCGCTAAGTCCACCTATAGCGCGGCCATGCTAACACCCAGGCATGTATCGAAGTGTGCACAGGCTATATCCGGACGGGTTTCCAACACATCCCGAGGATGCCTTGTGCACGGAGATTCTGTTCTCTTCTCATCTGGTACTACGGCGAAACTGGTGCAAGCAACGTGTAGCAAGTAAGCATACCAATAGTAGTGAATAATACCGGCGTGGTAGGCGAGTTCAGAATGATCGAGACTGGACAGAGACATTTGACTTTGTAACACAACTGTGCTTATCAGCTTCAAGTTGCGTCATTTGGATGCCCTGTTCTCTAGTCCCGAGCATTCCGAACTTACTTGTCGTGCCCGCACTATTCACCAGTATTGCCGTGCCTACTTGCTATATACTGATCGCGCTAATTTCGTTGTAGTAACAGACGAGATGAGAACGAAATGTTCACGAACAAGATATTACGCACAAGACTTTACTGTAGGCCTTCCTCAACCTTATGTCGGGAACTCACTGCCCTAAATTTGGAGGAGTCCGGAGTACACTGTTGAGCTCACCAACCCCTTGGTCAATCAACGCAGACGCCTTGGAGTCACTGAAGGAGTATCGTCTACTGACTTCGTCTACTAACCCTAACTTGATACTTCGCGAGGAATAGTCGCTGAGGTTGTGGCAGTGCGTTTGAACGCCTTAGTATTATTGCGGGAACAGTGGGCACAGGCTTCATCCCGGAACCCACGGGGTCAACAGTTTCACTGTCTTCTGCAGTACATTAAGCGGCTACGCTTGATCTAGTGAGCGGCTGTCCGAGAGATTTGATATCTGACGTCTTGATGAGAATGAAATTAGGCCCATGCTCCCGCTGCCTACTCGTTTTGAATATGAATGCTTCTTGTAAAGTGTGAATGAACACTACGTGAACGAGAAGCACTGGAAGTGAGGTACCACTGGGTATATATTGCACTCGTTATCAGAGTTACTGGTTATGACATCGCATTCCTCGCAAATGAGTTTGATCAAACGACAGTGAGTGCGAGCTTTGTATCTCATTTTTGCAGTTAGATGTAACGGGCGCGGTATGAAGATATATCAAACGTTTATAAAATTGCTACAGAAAAAAGCTGCCATTGTCTAACCGGAGTTGACGTCACGGTAAAAACAGAGGCTAAGTTACAGCTGTAATGAGAATATAGCAAAAAGAAACAGATTCTTAGGTGTCAACCAATGATCATCAGGCACAAAAGTAGTGGAATGATCTGGTTCTGCCCCGAAACACTTAAAAAACGACGCTGAAATTTATCCGCAGGGAGTTTATGCTGTAGCCAATTNATCTTGGTTGATGAACAGAAGTGAGCGAACCGCTAAGGTCAGTATTTTGCTACCCTACACGGGCAAGACAGTCTCAAATGCGTGGCCGCAGTGAGATGCCAAGTGCCAGCAAATGTGACGCAAAACTTAACGACCTCGACTTCTGAGGTACAGACGATTCTGCAGTCGCTGGACCGGTCTAACTTTCTGGGCAAGAGTGTGTTAGTGTCGTCCCGACAAGTCGTTTGGCCAGGGTTCTATCCCGCTCGTTAGCTGCGCTAACCAGTATGCCAATGAACGAACGGTGGATTATTGAAGCTGAAAAAGTAGCTACTGCGGTAATTATTCACAAATGGGTTGCAAAATAGGAGGTCACTGTCTGATATCCTATTAACCTAACCTGTGTCCTGTTGATTGTGTGCTCGAGGGTGATCAGCGATCAGCTGGATAACCTTCTCTCCACTGAAATCTTTCTACATGCCAACCAGAGTGACGTTGCGAAAAAAAGATATGGACCATATAAACAGACTGAAAAACTCAATATCTTTTCTCTGGAACGCAAACAACTTCACGGGATCCAATTGAGACAAAGTACTGCGTGGTTTCCCAAACGTGACGCCGGAGGCCCCGTTCTCAACCAGAGTAACACCCCGCCTGAGGAGTCACTCGTTGTCTCTGGGCGAGCCGCGTGCTCGTACATTCACCGGAGCCGACTTTTTCACAAACAAGGCCATCAACCCATTTAACAAGGAAACTGGGTCTGTAGTCCGGGCTATTTTGGCTCAGTCTTTCAAGGGGAAGCTGGACCAGGAATGGGAACGTTTGAGATATGACGTAATTCCGGTTTTATTGCGGCATGCTCGTTTGATTACACATTTGTTAGTAACGATGAATAATCTTCTCGCGGTCTGGCTAAGCGTTCAGTAACTCTATATAGGGCCAACCAATCTACCTGGCTTTAAAGTACTGGTTACAATCGATCAATACAGTGAACTTACTGCCAGCACCTCCGTGCAGGCTTCTACCAGTACACAGGAGAGGCGAACGGTGTACGCCTGCCCAGAATGTGGTCAGATTTGCAAAACGAACGCTGGCTTGTCGGCACATTCTCGTATGGATCGACGCTCGAATGATCGACGGCAAGAAGTAGACGCCCAGCATGCCAGCATGTCTTTGACTGCGCCGACCGTGATCGCACGTCTTCCACCAAAATCTGTCTCAATCAACACAGAAGGCATGTTCATCCAGTCAAACGCAACCGTGAGAACTCCGAGTGATTTTACCTGTTTGATTCAAACAGTGAGCTGGAGTCTAAGAGCGGGACTTACCTATAAACCGATCGGTTACTAGCTATTGCCCGCGGTCTTCAAGCAGGTATTTTCATGATGGTACGAGCTAAGTCGCTGTTAAGCATGTACGCCGCACAAGCTTTTCCGCACACCTGGCGACTGACTACCCGAAGACGTGCTCGCATTAACGTCGGAGCACACGTGACCAGCAAACAGATACGGAGAGCTAACTACGCAGCGATTCAATCGCTGTACCATCAGCCCAGGAAAAATGTTGCTTTTGAAGCTTCGTCTGCTAACCGGATTGTGGCCTTCCGGATAGTTCCAACGAACACTGGTCCGAAGTACTATCGGCTAATCCGCACACTGGTGAGCGACCGTCCCGTACGATTCTGCCTCCGGACTGGTCGTTGGTTGACCCGATCACCGGAGATGAAGTATCACGCACCTTGAAGCATGCGGAAAACACCGCTCCAGGTTTGGACAAGCTTTTGCCCAAACATTTGAATCGCAGGGAAGCTGATGGCCTGACCGGATACTTCAACCTTTTCTTGCTAACTCAAGGTTGTCCGATCTATCTATACCGCTCCCGCATCATGCTTGTAGCGAAAGTTGATAATACCTCACCTCCCGCCGAGCTCAAACCAATCGCTGTATCTTCAACGTTGATTCGTTGTTTTCACAAGATGTTGGCTGATCGTTGGAACACGCGCCGGCATCTGCCCGCTCTCCAGTTTGCTTTCTTACATTGTGGCGGTTGCCTCGAGGCGACCTTACTGCTCCATGCGCTGCTTCGGAACCCATGCACGACCCATTCAAGTCTGTGTGCGGCCTTCATCGACGTGTCCAAGGCATTTGACTCCATCTCACAGGATTCTATCATCAGATCGGCCCAAAATTTCGGTGCCCCTCTACCTCTGACACATGGCATTGCGGACTCCAATCGGAATGCTTCCGTCACGCTTGGCGGCACCGTCCTCCGGTTCCAGCGTGGTGTGCGCCAGGGTGACCCGCTGTTCCCGCTTCTGTTCATCATGGCAATGGATGGGGTGTTAGCTCTTTCTCGACCGGAGTTTGGCCACCAGTTTCACGATACACTGGTCAGCGGTTTCGCCCATGCCGACGATCTGATCCTCCTGGCTGAAAATACCACTCGACTCTCTGAGAAGCTTGCAGCCGTCGCCAGTGCCCTGGAACTATCCAGACTGCTGACCAACACGCATAAGACGAAGCTTAAGGTCATCCTCGGTGAACACAAACACAGTGTGACCGCCATTTTCAACGAGTCTATTCAGTTCGGTTTGGATACTATCAGCTCACTAAGCGCTATTGACATGATGACCTACCTAGGTGTCCTGTTCACCTTGAAAGATGGAGCATTCACTATTCATCGTCTGCAGCATCGCACGATGCTGGATGAAACGACTAGAGCGTCATCGAAGCCGCATCAACGCTGGGATCTCCTGAGACAGCACTTGGTTCCGAAGATGAATCACTCGTTGGCATTGA
>QNGE01006234.1:19041-33886 GCA_008508345.1 Paragonimus westermani | reverse complement strand
GCAAGCAGCTACTCCAACAGTGGGTCTAAGTACGAGTCTATGTTTTCAAGTAGTTAACGGTCCTCTTGCAACTCTGGCTTTGTGGCAGACCTTGGCTGTCTATCAGTTCCTTTTGACCACATAAACCGGCAAAAGGTTGTGAAGTGTGTCGAGCACCTCAATTAACACTCGAGTAGGGTGGACGGGGAGCGCCATGTAACTGCATGGTAAGGTGAGGCGAACATGATCTACAGCAGCCTCAAGTGGGGTTGGGAAGAAATGGTGGCAAAAGCAACGCCTGGGACAAGTGAAATACGTGCAAGTAATAATGATGATGTTAGCCTGGTTATGAGAGAAAGGAAACAATGAACACGTGGTTAGTGCAAAGTAGGTAAAGTTGTTTAGTCACGCTGGAATGAAAAACTTGCTCGCGAGGACGACCAGGTCGGAAAAACCAACTAAGTGATTATTACTATTATTATTCTTATACACCCAACCGTAAGCACACTGAGAACTAAATGTCCTACGGTGAGTTTACCGTCCGTGGTGACCATCTTGGTGAGAGTCAGTCGTCAAAAAACATCGTAAACGTCTCTAAAATAATGGCTGCCGTGGCACCTACCGGAATGGCATTCCAGGTCGCACAGGCCCCAATGGCAAACCGGTGTTGCTCGCGAGGTAGGTGACTACGTCTTCTGTCTGGCCGAAATTTATGCCCTATTGAGTTGATGTCCTGTGTCGGCCTGAAGCGATCTCGACTGGGGTGATCTTTTGAAGTCACCAATTCTCCGGTAAGGACTTCATCTCCTTTCAGTTGCATGCACACTAATAGGAAGGGTTTTGAGAGTTTTAACCGGCCCGTATGGCAGTATGAGTAAAAATGCGTGTACGGTAGAAAATACCGGTGCGGCTTCAGTGGATCAGTCTGATTGTGACGGACCTATGGGGTAGAAGCCAGCATTGATTTCCTGTCCGCAGGAGGTGAATCGCGGGGAAGTAATGATGCCGTGCACTAATGCACGGCAGTGAAAGCTGTAGATCAGCCCATACTTTCTAAGTCACCCAGCCGGCACGACCGCTCCGTGACTGTCTTCTCGTAGCAGCAAGGTTATCAATGAAGCTTAATCTTCATCGTCCAGCTCACTCGCCACCATGCCACGCGTACTCACACAATTACCACTCGGATTTCTGTTTTTTTTTACACTCCCCATTTTCCGTTTATGTCTCGTACGCACTTCTCCTTGGGTTGTGTGTGTGGTTGACACCTTCTGTTGGGGATTTTTCGCCTGCCATTTCTTTCCTGTTGATATGATCCTGTTAGATAACGGCTCTTGTGGTCAATCGTGCCGTCCGCGATCCGCTTGCTGTATGCAATCTGACGCGTCTCACAGCCGCGCTGAGGTGTCCCGCAGTGAGCTGAAGTATCGGGGTTCTGATTTGGTGCTCCACCGCCCTATGAGTTTCACAACAGTGCCATATGGGGCTCAGAATTGAAAAGTTTCTGCTAGCTTGTTGGACGATCTTAGAAAATGTTCACGTAGTACGGTTCATACAATATTCTCCAAATCTATACTGAACTCGCCGATTATATTAATGAAAAATTACTCTGTAAGTTACCACAAAAATAAAGACCTTCCCTGCAGCACGAGATAACTGGAAGACGTTTCACGCAACAACAAAAATTATGGCGTATATTGTTGAAATCAATCTGCCATTGAAAATTTACAGCCGTTATTGTATGATTAGGGATATTCCGCCTTATCGTGGTTGTGGATCCATCCTTTCCTCGACGGGTTCGTGGGAATATTTCAACTCATTCGCATGCTATTTCCGATTGTCGAATACTTAGTGTGAATTTGTTGATCCACGAACTGAGAAAATTCGTTCCCATCATTTGCATTCCCCATTTTCCCCACTAACCTGACACTGTTTCCACTACCTCACCGACCCCCCTTGTTTCATTGAACTAATGCGTCATTAAATGTCCGCTGCGCGAGTGGCCATTCTTGTCCTGGTCTGCTGGCGTGTCGGTTCATCCTTGACCTTGTTGACCCTGTTGAGAAGCTATTGATGTTGCTGGACTAGACTATCGTCGCGAACGATTGAGGTTTGAATTTTGTAATTATTGATGCAGTTCGTTGATAGTACCGTAGAAATTGTTAGATCCAATGTTGTTCTCACTTTGGGAATCCGTTTTTCTCGAGCCACGTGTAACTCAACCATCAGGCGTGAATCGTCACACTTAGTCTATAGTTCAGGTACAAGGCGGGGCTCCAAGGATGAGTTAGAAATGGCACATCCTCGTAAATACTCGGAACAACAAAAAACAAAACGTAATGGACATAGAGTTTTCTTCCTAAAGATTTCGGCATTGCTAGTGTCACTTGCTAACCCACGCCAGGCTAGCTAAATAAAACTTCGTGTACCGGTATATAATTCAAAGATTAGTTATAGTAGTGGCTTTATAAGTGTGTCTAGAATTTCGCAACCACGCAAACAATCAAGATAGAGCGAAGGAGACTAAAGCAATCGTACGGTGTTCTCTGTAATCATTTCAATAATGCTACAGCCATTTGCTAGTTAACCTCGGTTAACCTGAATATACCCTCCTGAGCCTGCGTAAAATTCAAACGTGTGCTAGCGAGGATATCACGTGTTCACGGTGGAGGCACACAATCGTTTACTTCCTTCCGTACAGGCTCCACTACAACTTCTTCAGTCACAAACAGTAGCCTATCTGAACCCGGTCTCACAAAAGTGCACACCATTTCCACATTGTCATCTGGAAGTTACAAATAATGTACACTGTATGTATTTCTCTGTCAAGCATACATATTTATCAGCATCCCTTAGATGGCCTCCCTCAGTTTTACGGCTGCACTACAGCAAGTTAAAAGTTGAAGAACGTCAAATCACAGGCAAGCAACCTTCCTTGATGTGTCGAAACACAAACCACGGAAAGATATTCAATAATGTTATCATGAAAAAGTTGAAATGTGCAAAGAGATTTATCAAAGTTACGGCTAAAACGGCGGTTACAAGCATTATCCCAATATAACTCATCACATAACATTTTTATGCACTGCAATTGGGACGGATCAATTAATTTTACCACGGGGGACTGTAATAGGACACTCAGGGGACAATCGACCGTTCTACGAAAGTCCCTCGTGATGGCTTGTTAGCCAGGTCCTGCATCAATTGAAAGCCATGTTCAAACTTCATTTGACAAAGATGATTGCAAGGGAGTGCGTGTTGGTTCGGCACTGTGAACAAAATAGCTTGTTCGTACACGTGCCAGGATTGCATGAAGTTCTCTTGTCATACTTATTTCACACTGTTCCCAATTCAACAGGGGGGCTCGGAAGCGGGTAGAACTGACGAACTTGAAGGTTGATTGAACTTGAAGACCGTATGAGCAATAATGGCCTTGTTTCGGCGGCTCTTGATCAGGGTATCTAAATCCTTTGTGGTTTGCAAGGAAAGTTTTTTGGCATTTGTTATTACGAGAGCGTGTGCAAGTGTTGAATAACAGGCAGATTCGTTGTGAGTAGTATACTACTCACAAGTAGTGTATTACTCACAGGCGACATTCAGGAACAAAAGGACAAGCCCCGAACACGACGGACAAGGAGAGACTATCGAAACAGTGTGTACATGATGCGTGAGAACTTTCACCAAGGCGAATGACGACGTACTGTCACCCAATGTATGTGAGTGCATATCCGTCGTGCAAATGAGTGTGCGCGTTTGTGGTTTAGTTTTTGACATGACCTATACGGAAGTTTGCGCAATAAACCAACTTGTTTGCCAAGCGTCTTTTGCGGACACAACAAAAGTGCACCCAGCCTCAGCTGTATTTGAGAGGAAACAGTTGACAGCTGATCACGTGGTAATGTTATCATGGTATGTTGTGTTTGTATTTTACATATACTGCGCGTTCCATTTACCTCGTATACACTATTTCATATCTGCACCTTATTTTATGCATTGTCGTATCGTCGCCCTGGATATTTACTCAGTCTTTTAACGCAAAACCGAGAAAATAGATGCTACGACACGGTTCATTGAAAGGGCGAGACGAAACTAGAACACAGAGGCTTCAAATTTATGGGAAAAAACGATTATCATAAAAGGCCAACAGACAGAGCGAATCAAACGAAAGACTCATACAGGGTGGTCATAACGTTGCGACAAAGCACGTTACAGCAGGCCTCGGAAAAGAGCTTGAGAAAACACGGTCCGGGTGGCGCACTGGCGTTCGCCGCACGGCTGCGATCTGATTGGCTGAGTGAAATCACAGCACCACTCACGTCTGTATCATCCGGCCTGGGACGGCCGATCAAAGTGGCGTGGTGCGGCCCCGCTGTTTCCCAGCATGCGTACTATATCATACATAATTTCTTTCGTTTGAAATACACAACCATTCTGTGCCTTCGATTTTGCCCATGCTTTCCATCGTGGCATGGTCCAATGTGATGCCATGGGACCCTTGAAAATGCAACTTACTTCGGCTGCACTGCGTTGAGTTCCCAGAGGAATCACATCCAGGCAGCTCTATCGGTTCAACCTTGGCGACTGGACAATGGATGGAACATTATACCGCGGTTTTGCAGATGCTTCAGAATGACTGATGTGACCTGAGGGCAACAGAGTTGTGTGATCCTATGGTGATCCTTGTGGGTCTTGAGGTCTGTACAAATCACCAGCGGTTAAATTTAATTTGCGAAACGAACTTCAACTCGCACTATTGAAATCTCCACTAAACTCGTCCTCCCAGTTCTCATCATCGATTAATATTTTTCGTTGTCTCATGGACGCCAGTAACGATAAGACTAAATGTTCTATCGTGTCCGAAACTATCCGACTGGTGTATTATACCGCGCGCTGCCTCAGATGATATTCGTGGCTTCACGCCCGCATCACGTATAGTATAGAACATCGGTACAAGCTGTTAATACCAATCCAACTGTAATGCATTCAGTTTGTGTTTGGTCAACACAGGTTCGGATATTTGGGGAAGAATATCCTCAACTAGCACGATTTCTCCTGGAGCTGTAACAGCATCGCCCGTCTAGTCTGCTAAATCTGCGGTGAACTGGAAACGGACCGTTAAGATGACGTGTGCTTCCACCACACCAGCCTGAGCATTACATCGGTGACCTTAGGTACGTGTCTGTCATCACTTTTATTCGGCCAGGGAGTGTTCTGACCCAAAACGTGCCCGCATGTATTCATCGACAATGTCGATCTGCGATGCATCCAAACACATCGAACCTGCACGCATTGTTATGCGCCAGTACTCGGAGAGTTCTGAATGCCGCGCAAAGCCTTAGGATCAGCACAATAGGAATTTTGGCAAGATTTCCGTGGCAAATGGAGTATTGAACTTCACGCTGCCGCTCTATCAGACACACGCAAGCAAATCTCAGGTTACCAAAACAGTGCGTTCAATATCTCTCAATGCTGAGGGCGCACTTTTGTTTTCTGTAAATTTTCTGTTAAGGATTGTGTCTGGACCTATTCGGAAGAACCGCTGGCAGAATACCAGGAGCGTAGCTAATGATAACTTAACCCATGGCTGTTATATGGGTTAGAAATATCAAAGCAGGTGTAATGCTCTCAAGCAGAAACTATTCTAAATACAACAGGGGTCATCGGTTACTCCTTGTCCACAATACGCAACTGCCTAATCACACATCAGATGAGAGTCAACAGAAATGTCCTTGTTTCTCTTGCCCTGCAAAACTGACAGTTAACCTCCATAACTGACTTTGCCGAAAACACCGTCCGGTTTCTCGCAGGATGTCCACTTGCAAGTTTTCAAGCAACAAAATGCACTTCTGACAGCAACACATTATTATGTGAAAACGTATCTGCGCGGAAATTGCACATAAAGAAAACAATGTTGTAGTCTGTAATGAAATCGGACGTATACATTACTCCGAAACTGATTAAGTTATTCGAGATGTGGTTGAAGCGCTTGAGGCTACATCACTTGGCTGACTCATGGCCATGATCGAGTTGGAGAATTTAAACAAGTCATGACAGGAAAACGGCATCAAAGAATGTCACCAGCAGATGATGCGGGCGAGAGTGGGGATACTTGAGAATGAACATACGCTGGAAAGGAGGACAGGGAACTCCGTATTCCTGCAGAACAACGAACGGAAAATATGGCGGTGACCCGTAAATTGCTCAGAAATGTCCAGCAGTCCGGTTAACTTTTCAGGATACTCCGAACGAAGCACCCACAGTGGCATGGGGAAAATTCTCGATCTGCCAGCTGGACGATGTGTATTGATGGAAGATACGTAAAAACGGCGTTTATTAATGAATCCAGTAGAATGACGTTATATTAACTATACTCAGAACACGCACACTTCATGGGGCCTTCCAAATCGTCGACTCGATATTTCGGTTGCCCGAATAAATCCTGAGTAAACCGCGGAATACCGTAACAACTGGCTGACAGAGTTATATATTTTAATAAACCGAGCAAGAATAATGAAATCGTGTGAAGTCTGATTCAAAAAATGTTGCACACACATTATTCGTCGTAGTAAATACGATCAACCCACATTTTCTCGCCTACCGTGTGAGGTTGCCTTCTTTATCCTGCTCTCATAAACACCGGTTGACAGGAAATCTTCCGCGACTTATGGGTGCAAGAAACCTCGTCTTGGCTGAATGGTTCGCAAAATTATCAACTTTTCGACGATTTTCAGCAGTTGACGAAGTCTTGCGCTAGAGTCTGCCCAATCGTTTGCCGAATTTCCGAACGCCCCGTCCTCTCTCGCCAAAGCCGCTGCATTTCAAAATTTTCCGAAGCCAGTTACATCACGTACTGTCGAAACATTCCGATGATTCGTTTGGATGGTCTCACCACAATGACCTTCAGCTATTAAAAACGTCGACACACACATTACCTTGTGACAGGTAGATTAGAGTAACATCATATTTTTAGCTGAATCCGCGANACTGTTGTATAACAGGCAGTTTCGTTGTGAGTAGTATACTACTCACAAGTAGTGTATCACCCACATGGGGACATTCAGAAGCAAAAGGACAAGCCCCGAACACGACGGACAAGAAGAGACTATCGAAACAGTGTGTATATGATGCGTGAGAACTTTCACCAAGGCGAATGACGACGTACTGTCACCCAATGTATGTGAGTGCATATCCGTCGTGCAAATGAGTGTGCGCGTTTGTGGTTTAGTTTTTGACATGACCTATACGGAATTTTGCGCAATAAACCAACTTGTTTGCCAAGCGTCTTTTGCGGACACAACAAAAGTGCACCCAGCCTCAGCTGTATTTGAGAGGAAACAGTTGACAGCTGATCACGTGGTAATGTTATCATGGTATGTTGTGTTTGTATTTTACATATACTGCGCGTTCCATTTACCTCGTATACACTATTTCATATCTGCACCTTATTTTATGCATTGTCGTATCGTCGCCCTGGATATTTACTCAGTCTTTTAACGCAAAACCGAGAAAATAGATGCTACGACACGGTTCATTGAAAGGGCGAGACGAAACTAGAACACAGAGGCTTCAAATTTATGGGAAAAAACGATTATCATAAAAGGCCAACAGACAGAGCGAATCAAACGAAAGACTCATACAGGGTGGTCATAACGTTGCGACAAAGCACGTTACAGCAGGCCTCGGAAAAGAGCTTGAGAAAACACGGTCCGGGTGGCGCACTGGCGTTCGCCGCACGGCTGCGATCTGATTGGCTGAGTGAAATCACAGCACCACTCACGACTGTATCATCCGGCCTGGGACGGCCGATCAAAGTGGCGTGGTGCGGCCCCGCTGTTTCCCAGCATGCGTACTATATAATACATAATTTCTTTCGTTTGAAATACACAACCATTCTGTGCCTTCGATTTTGCCCATGCTTTCCATCGTGGCATGGTCCAATGTGATGCCATGGGACCCTTGAAAATGCAACTTACTTCGGCTGCACTGCGTTGAATTCCCAGAGGAATCACATCCAGGCAGCTCTATCGGTTCAACCTTGGCGATTGGACAATGGATGGAACATTATACCGCGGTTTTGCAGATGCTTCAGAATGACTGATGTGACCTGAGGGCAACAGAGTTGTGTGATCCTATGGTGATCCTTGTGGGTCTTGAGGTCTGTACAAATCACCAGCGGTTAAATTTAATTTGCGAAACGAACTTCAACTCGCACTATTGAAATCTCCACTAAACTCGTCCTCCCAGTTCTCATCATCGATTAATATTTTTCGTTGTCTCATGGACGCCAGTAACGATAAGACTAAATGTTCTATCGTGTCCGAAACTATCCGACTGGTGTATTATACCGCGCGCTGCCTCAGATGATATTCGTGGCTTCACGCCCGCATCACGTATAGTATAGAACATCGGTACAAGCTGTTAATACCAATCCAACTGTAATGCATTCAGTTTGTGTTTGGTCAACACAGGTTCGGATATTTGGGGAAGAATATCCTCAACTAGCACGATTTCTCCTGGAGCTGTAACAGCATCGCCCGTCTAGTCTGCTAAATCTGCGGTGAACTGGAAACGGACCGTTAAGATGACGTGTGCTTCCACCACACCAGCCTGAGCATTACATCGGTGACCTTAGGTACGTGTCTGTCATCACTTTTATTCGGCCAGGGAGTGTTCTGACCCAAAACGTGCCCGCATGTATTCATCGACAATGTCGATCTGCGATGCATCCAAACACATCGAACCTGCACGCATTGTTATGCGCCAGTACTCGGAGAGTTCTGAATGCCGCGCAAAGCCTTAGGATCAGCACAATAGGAATTTTGGCAAGATTTCCGTGGCAAATGGAGTATTGAACTTCACGCTGCCGCTCTATCAGACACACGCAAGCAAATCTCAGGTTACCAAAACAGTGCGTTCAATATCTCTCAATGCTGAGGGCGCACTTTTGTTTTCTGTAAATTTTCTGTTAAGGATTGTGTCTGGACCTATTCGGAAGAACCGCTGGCAGAATACCAGGAGCGTAGCTAATGATAACTTAACCCATGGCTGTTATATGGGTTAGAAATATCAAAGCAGGTGTAATGCTCTCAAGCAGAAACTATTCTAAATACAACAGGGGTCATCGGTTACTCCTTGTCCACAATACGCAACTGCCTAATCACACATCAGATGAGAGTCAACAGAAATGTCCTTGTTTCTCTTGCCCTGCAAAACTGACAGTTAACCTCCATAACTGACTTTGCCGAAAACACCGTCCGGTTTCTCGCAGGATGTCCACTTGCAAGTTTTCAAGCAACAAAATGCACTTCTGACAGCAACACATTATTATGTGAAAACGTATCTGCGCGGAAATTGCACATAAAGAAAACAATGTTGTAGTCTGTAATGAAATCGGACGTATACATTACTCCGAAACTGATTAAGTTATTCGAGATGTGGTTGAAGCGCTTGAGGCTACATCACTTGGCTGACTCATGGCCATGATCGAGTTGGAGAATTTAAACAAGTCGTGACAGGAAAACGGCATCAAAGAATGTCACCAGCAGATGATGCGGGCGAGAGTGGGGATACTTGAAAATGAACATACGCAGGAAAGGAGGACAGGGAACTCCGTGTTCCTGCAGAACAACGAACGGAAAATATGGCGGTGACCCGTAAATTGCTCAGAAATGTCCAGCAGTCCGGTTAAGTTTTCAGGATACTTCGAACGAAGCACCCACAGTGGCATGGGGAAAATTCTCGATCTGCCAGCTGGACGATGTGTATTGATGGAAGATACGTAAAAACGGCGTTTATTAATGAATCCAATAGAATGACGTTATATTAACTATACTCAGAACACGCACACTTCATGGGGCCTTCCAAATCGTCGACTCGATATTTCGGTTGCCCGAATAAATCCTGAGTAAACCGCGGAATACCGTAACAACTGGCTGACAGAGTTATATATTTTAATAAACCGAGCAAGAATAATGAAATCGTGTGAAGTCTGATTCAAAAAATGTTGCACACACATTATTCGTCGTAGTAAATACGATCAACCCACATTTTCTCGCCTACCGTGTGAGGTTGCCTTCTTTATCCTGCTCTCATAAACACCGGTTGACAGGAAATCTTCCGCGACTTATGGGTGCAAGAAACCTCGTCTTGGCTGAATGGTTCGCAAAATTATCAACTTTTCGACGATTTTCAGCAGTTGACGAAGTCTTGCGCTAGAGTCTGCCCAATCGTTTGCCGAATTTCCGAACGCCCCGTCCTCTCTTGCCAAAGCCGCTGCATTTCAAAATTTTCCGAAGCCAGTTATATCACGTACTGTCGAAACATTCCGATGATATGTTTAGATGGTCTGGAGTGTCGGTTCTTCTTCATGCAACAAATCCTGAATATTCGGTGAAATGGAAGTTATATCATCATTACTTACAATGGTAAAAATATATGTTATCCACGACACATCTTACTTTGTCTCCCAAAATAGTGTCCGCACTTGACTCGGCGGCACCTGCCATGAGGGCACATTCGAGGATGCACAGAAGTTTGCTCGCTTAGCAGGCCATATATGTGGACAGACGCTGAGTGCAATGCAGAAGGGCTCTTGGAAACAATTATAATATGTATGCTTATGGACACAAAATTAAAAATGGTCAGGTAATAAATATACACATATACCCCTAATTACGTGTGCTTCAGTCGACATAATCAAATATGCACATATACTTGCATATTTATAAATAAGCAATTGTCAGCATACGAATCAAAACATTATTGCTGTTTTATACTGTGCAAACCTGCAACTTTATATGGAAAAAAATACAATTGTTTACCGTTCACCCTAACCCGGCATTTATGAATCTGTCAACGACTCATCCAACAACTGATCAGATAATTTGGCGGTTCAAACTACAGTTTTCCCCGGGTATGAGAGGAAACCGGCTCCCGGTTGTAATACACCAGTAAGGAAGGAGAACAGGGGTGTGTTGGTAACCGTTTATGGAGAACACGTAACACTACTGCAAATGTAAAGAAACGGTAAGAAACGATATAGGGCATTACGTCACGGTTCGATCAGTCAAGTTGTCCTNNACCACCGGCTCTGCAACACAATGGAGAGGGAGAATGATTAGCCGCAGTTTTGAAACGTACTACGCGCGTCCACTTAGTTTCGGTTTCACTTTACACTATCCCCTACTACTTAAGACAGCGTCCTCGATGTCGCACACAGGTCCCCGTTTGGCGGAACCTCGACCTCTAACCTTAACTCTGGCACCTCGTCTGCGGCTCCTCCTGGCACATCGTTGTCCGTGGTATCCATGAGTGGTTTCAGGCGTTTGTAGTGGACGACCATAGGTAGACTATTTGGGGATATTGAATCTCTTATTAAACAAGTTGAGTCAGACGTTACACGTTCTACGGCAAACGGTTATTTCCATTGCGTCTGCAGTTTTGCGGGGACACCTAGGCGCATCGTTTCCTTGTGAAACCTTTCCTTATCCCCGGGTTTCAAGAGGGCCCCGAATACCTTTTTATCATAGTACTGATGCTGGTGTGCACTCCGCAAGTGTGTTCTCACTATTTCGTGTGCTAACCGTAACGTATCGATTAGCTTGCAAACATATTACTCTACCGTTGGCTGTACTCGGACGGCCGAGGGCAGGCAGATATCGGAAGGTAGTCGGATTCCTCGGCCAGTCTACAGGGAGTGAGGCGTTTGTTTAGTAGACGCATGAACACAGCTGCGATAGGCTAGTACACATTTTGGGATCGCCAGATCCCAATCGAGCGGGTTGCGATCTACAAACGCTTTTAGCGATTGCAAAAGGGAGCGATCGGTCTTTTCCACTTGTCCGTTGCTTTGGGGGTGATAGGCGGTCGTTCGAGTTTTGTCAATTCCTAGGATCCGATCGCATTGCCAGCGATTTTCGCATCAATATGGGATAATGGTACTGCTTCACGCCATTTTGTAAAACAGTCCACCAACACAAGGACATACCATTTGCCTTTTGACGTCTCTGTTAGAGGGCCTATGATGTCTACACCAACTAATTAATTCGGATAGCCAGTATGTATCAGCTGAAGTGGGGCTTTTTGTTTGTTATTTGGATCCTTGAGACCGTCACATGGTTCACACCGATGGCAGAAGTTCGTTGTATCACGACGCAAATGTGGCCACCGAAAACGTTGCCTGGCTGCCGCCTCCAGTTTGTCTATTCCGGCATGTTCGAGCCACTGATCGTGAGACTACGATTCTTTTGCCATGGTTAGGCCCGTTATCGAAAAACAAAACTCCATCGCACATCGCCAAGTGCTCCCACATTACTGACAGGTAGCGACTTCCGTAACCTTTCCCTTCCATCTCTTCATTTGTGGCTCTACTACCCTCGTTCCGTTGTCTCTCGTAAATAAGGGCAGTTTCGGGGTCGGACGCTTGAGCTGTCTGCCATCGTCCATAGTTCGCGCCTTGCAGTGTGACTAGTGTTACGTGTTGTGTACTACAAGACGGACAGTCTCCATGAGCACGCCCGGGTATTCTGAATAACGCATCTGCGTTAGCGTGACTCTTCCCAGCTCTATGTTCACACTCGAAGTCATATTCTTGAAGAACCCCTGCCACCGCGCAATCTGGCCTTCCGATTCCTTAAAGTCTTGGAGCCAACGGAGAGATTGATGGTCAGCGCAAACGGTAAACCGCCTGCCCAACAAGTAGTGCCGGAGATGTTTTACAAAGAAAACCAGGGCTAGCATCTCCTTCCTGGTAGTACAGTAATTGCGTTCTCTTTTGCTAAGAACGCGGCTCCCGTAAGCGATCACTCTCTCGTGTCTATCAGCACTTTTTGTGGTAAGACGGCCTCAATGGTATAGTCACTAGCATCAGTGTCTAACATGTAACCACCGGCTGCAGGCGACACATGTGGTAGTGACAAGGTTGGCGCGAACATGAAGAACGTCGGAGGGTCCCGAACGCTGCTTCGCATTCGTTGGACCATTTAAACTTTCGATTTTTCTGGGAGGGTGTGCAGTGGGCTGGCGATAAGTGCGAATCCCTGTATAAATCTTCTATAATACGAGGCAAGGCTCAGAAACTACGTACCTCCTCATTGTTTTGCGGTGTATGTCAGGTCACAACCTGCTCAACTTTCTTCGGGTCTGTTCGAATGGCATCCCCAGGAATCACACGTTCCAGATGTTTATTCTTTTCGCATTAACTGACACTTTGAAGGGTTGAGCGTCAGGCCTACTTGCGACAGCCTTTCAAAAACGTTGGCTGAATTTTTCAGATGTTTCTCGCCTGTCTTTCCGTGGACGATAACATCATCCAGGTAAACGAGGCACCGATGGGAAATGAGGCTACTCAATACTAGCTGCATTAGACGTTGGAATGTGGCGGTGACATTCGATAACCCAAAGGGCATTGTTTGGAACTCACACAGTCCTGTGAGCACCACGAACGCCGTTTTAGCCCGGTCTGATTCTTCTACTTCTACCTGGCAACGGCCTGATGCTAAATCCAGCGTGCTAAAATAGATGGAACTTCCCAGAGCCTCAAACAAATCATCGAAGCGGGGCAGTGGGAAAGCATCCATAATGGTAGCTTCTTTCAATTTCCTATAATCAACACATAGTCGTAAACTACCGTCTTTCTTCTTGACTAGCGCCACAGGAGAGGACCATGGGGAATTCAACGGTTGAATTACATTTCTCTAGAGCATATCATTAATCATCTTGGACACTTCTTCTTGTAGGGCCACTGGGATTCTTCTGTGTGCTGTCTTTATTGGGGGAGCGTTTCCTGTGTCCATTTTGAGTTTTAGCACATTCGTTTGCCCCAGGTTGTTTCTACTCCAGGCGAACGCGTCAATATTACCAAGAATTAACTTTCTCAACTTAGTTATACTTTGGGTATCAATATAGCACCATGATTCCTTGAGTAACGCTTCGATTTGTGATCCGACGTCCCCCGGAGCGATATGCAGAGTGAATTCGGAGCTATTATGATTGTATAATGATCTGAGAAACAGCGTGCAGGATGGCGTAACCAACTGACGTTTTTCTAAGTCTAGGGAGCATCGGAGGCGCCTTAAGAGGTCAACCCCGATTATGCAGCTAACTGAGAGACTCGGAGCCACCACGAATTTGTGTCGGAGTGTCTGGATAGCTACCTTTGCCATGGGTGTTATCAATCCTTGGGTACTCATGTACGAACCGTCGGCGGTTGTCAGCTTCCAGTTACAGGGCTCTAATTTGTGGCAGCCGAGTCTCCTAACCACATCTGATCTAACCAAGCTGCAGGTTGCCCCCGTATCTAACAACCCCACAATAGTGGTGTCCCCAATATTTAACTCTACGGCAAAAGCCGAAGTTAAACACGGACTGATTGCTGATGGAACATATACCGTATTATAAATTCGCTCATCTGAGGCTATATATCTTCGCCGTTGATATGAAGTGTAGGTGCGATCATTCCAACCACGGTATGAGGTTGCACGTCCGGGATGTGAATGAAGGTGGAAGGAGGCCGTTCCACGAGGGCCTCTGTAATTTGGTGCCTGACCAGGGTAGCATGTAAGATGATAAGCTAGTGGACGGCGTTCATTGTGCAGCGTGAAGCACGGCACTGTAGGAGTCTCAAGAGTGGCGCCAACCCTCTCTAAGTCAAGTTGACAATCACTTACATTTGATCGCAGTCTTCGCATTCAGATAGACTTTCCAGCCGGCCTCTTTCGAAAAGAAGCACTAGACTCGAGGTTCGCTCTCATTGGAGCTCATCGGTAGTACATATGCTTGCCACGGCCGTGATTTGAACTCCGGCCATTCTAATCATGAGGCAACCGTGTTAACCACTGCGCCATTGACCTCACATTAGGCACGACCGAAT
>QNGE01006233.1:4443-33888 GCA_008508345.1 Paragonimus westermani | reverse complement strand
CTAAATTGGCCTATGTGGACCCTACAGTCGTGCCTCCTCCTCCTCTTGCTATGACTACCTCTTCCTCCCATCCAGGTCTTTCGACCCAATCTATCCCACAGCCCCCACAAACACTTTCAGACACCATTACCCTCGCTGAGGACGTGCAATTCTTTCATCTCACTCCACCACAAACACGTTGCGGACGACCGCACGAACCACCTGTCCGTTTTGCAGGAACATCATTTTCTTCTCGAGCGTTTTCATATCCTAACTAACGCTCTAGGGGGAGTTCTGTAGCGTTCTGTACAGCATTCTGTACAACATAATTCTCATTGTTCCTCACATTTTTCACATTCTTCAAATTCACATATACACTCGTTCAAACCATGTGAGTTGATTCAATTAACACAAAAATGCACACTTCCAAGGTCGCGAGCCCCGTGTTCTCTCTCTGCGTTCAGTGTCACGTGTGTACGCATTTTCGGAGAGTTAACGGCTAACGGAATCTGCATTTATTTCAGCGCATTTCCAAATTCATCGGTCGTCGGAATTATCTCCGTCATGACATCTTAAGTTATATGGAACTATACGACATACCGATTGGATACTTCATTCGGTGAGGTGAAACTCTAAACGACGCACCTTCACGAACTGTGAGCCAGTTTTTTTCATTTTTTATCACCTTTTTGATTTTGTATTCACATCTGGACTGTATATAGCGTTTAATTCCACTACAGCGCTCATTTGAAATTTGGCTGTAGATTTGTAGCGACTATAGTATATGATATTTTGATAGTCGCATTCATCTGTACATTTTCTATGATTTTGGTTTTGTACATACTTTTGTTTTAGTCAAGCTACCCATTTTGTAACATCTGCCCGGGGCTAAATATACAACTCGCTCCGTGCCTCGCTAGCTTGACGTGTCTCTCTGCACTCTCTATTTTCCATGGTCGGTAATAATATACGAAGTCAACGCGCTGAGACTTGACTTTTCACTGTCGTTCGATTGTCGATAGTGCTAACTGACAGGGTTGTATTTTGTCGGATCAGTTCCAACAGATTGGTATGTGTGAGTGATGGTTTCCCTCCAAGTTAACATGTTTTGTGAGAACGCTCAGCATAGTATAATGAAGGATATGATTTTTTGTTTAGATAGGTGTGTAGCGGAAGCAAGCTGGATAATGTATGCAGTGTGTGATCTATCGGCAGTACGTGCAGTTTGGTTGGATTCCTTGGGTGGTTTGTTTGGTCGTGTATGGCTTCGCCATATGAGTGAATTTGGAGCCAGCTTATCTTCCGGAGGGACGCTGGTTTTCATCGTCAATGAAGGTGTACTGTTCAAATGTAGGGCTTGAAAGTTCTGTTTGATTGATCTGCGTGTGCGTTATTTTGCTTTACAGAATTGTTTGCGAATGGTACATGGTCACAATATAAATGGATGTTCTGTTTTGATTGAGTGTTTCTTCTATCGTTGTTGTTGGCGTATTAGAGGAGTTTTGCGGGAGTTCGTAGTGCATGCTCCGAAGGTAAGTCACAAAAAGTATTTCTTGCTTGTAGACCACTGGGTCAAACGATGGAACATTACAGGTAGGCGCAATAATACCTTCTGTACTGTGTCCCCTTCGATTGGCATTTGTCCGGTCGTCGTGATTATGGTTGCGTTTCATCGTGTGGATTGCTTGACATTCGAATCAAATGTTCTCGCTGTCCACATCGAGACAATGACCATATTTCCATCCTGTGCATTGAGAGTTGCATACGATTACTGTTAATCACATCGAGCGTCATGCCAAATCGCTACGCATTGAACTAACGTTGTTACATGGTTTCTGATATTTCCCGTTTTGCCGTGTTTATCTTTTTCTGAAATAGTGAAAACTAACCCTCCCACATGGTATAGTGATTGTCCCCATCGACAATGACTCGTGTCGGATCTGGGAGCGCTTGTACTCAGAGGACACTATGTGACGCACCGAGCGTTTGTGGTTGGTCTGGGGGCGAAATTGTTGTACAAAACTTGATGTAGCGCTACGAGTGTCTGATTTGGCATAAATTCAAGTCCACTGGCCTCAAAGAACACCAATATAAGCAGCTAATCTCTTCATCTGTCAGTTTTATTTGCAAGGGCTGCTGCCAAGACACCGCTCCGCCGTTAACTGGTCACGTACACACCACAACCATTGGCGATGTCACGCCCGCAGCCTGAGAGAAAGGTTATCGGAACAACTGGGAAGAACGGAGGCAGTCCAGCCTCGCCATTGACCTCAACTCTATACGTCGTTTTCCAGCCTATTCCGCACACTCTGCTTTCTCCCATGTTGAGAAATCCAACGGCGAAGTATGTAATGAATGCATGTATATGAACTATCTCATTCTGTGAAAGGAATTACTCGTATTCAAACAGCTTCATCATGACACCCAACCACACCTGGTCGCTTTCACGTAGGCCTGGCCCCTTCGTTAAATTAAGCCTCGTATAGCATGTATTGGCCGCAGCTAATGAACACGACTGGGGAGAACCTAACAGGAAGGATTTCAAGGTTCCCGTATTGTTTGAATGCAGTTTTTATAGAGCATTAAGCATGTAAGTGATCTTACTCTTTTCTGGGTTTTGGAAATCCAAGGGATGGTGGGTTTCTATCGTGCATGCTGCAGCAAGCACACAAGCATTCATGCTTGGTGAGCAGGCAAACGGGGCAACACGTGTGTAAGATGCTGGCTACAGTTACATGGTATTGGCATACGGGGTCAGATACACTGTAACGGATAGTAAGCGAGTGTGTACAACCTGAAATAATCTGGTGTTTTCTTCGTACTACTCATACTACACACGGTAGTACAATCTTGATTTTGTAATTTTTACGGAACTCCATAATGCTAGCTACCTTTTTTATAGTCCCCAAAGAACACCTTACGCATCGCTGCAGAGGGCAGCCAGTGAACTGGTAGTTGACTGTTAGCCGTCCTGAAAAATACGCATGATTCCTGGGTAGACGCACTGGACGCTAAAAAAGTGTTATGGACCATATAGTGTTAACCCACGCTCTAAGGACCACACGGAACCATGTACAATAATCCTACGCTCGCGCGTTGCCGAGATCCTCAAGTAAACCGCACGAACGTATTTCATTGTGTGGTTCTGCTCATTTTCCTAAATGACGAAACGAAAAGCGGTGAACGTGAACTCATGGTAGTATAACGATAGCGAGTGATGTAAGGGTAAACTGCATCACACATGCTTAAAGTTATCAACGAGAATTGTACTTTCGCTGTGAATTGCGCTCGTACGGAGTAGCCTACTTCGGACGTCAAGGATACTTCTACAACCGCAGTATCCCCGCATGGTAGTCGCGCATCTCGAGTAACCGCAATCCTTTCTATTCCTCTAAGTGCACCCAAACCTATTTCATTGTAAAAGACAAAGATACTTAATTATGATGAAAATGTATCGTGTAATTTTTCACCATACCAAGGTCATTCGGTTGCGCACCAGAGCCCCGTTAGCCCATCCCGCAGATGGTTGCCACTGCTGCACTGCTTTAGGAGGGGTTGGATTTTGCAGTAGCCCCGCTCATCTTGCAACGTAACAAGGAAAATGATGAGTGCGGCAAAACACGACGGGCGAGGAAAACGGGATAACCAATTGAGGTAGGTTGAAATGCATGGCATGAAATGGCTAATGAAAGCAAGCAATGCAGATACTGACGACATGGTGAGGGTACAAACGAAAGCAAGCGGTGAAACTGGAAGCGTGCAACTGATTAACAGAAGCGACATTTGAAAGCGTTAGCGAATTTGGGTGTCCGGCACAACGCTGATGCCACCAACGGCAACAGTTGTCACACTGGATCCAGTCACTTAAGTCCTCATCCGCCAAATCCTCTCAGCCACATCCCGAACGATGTTGGTCGTCCACGGTAGGAAGGTGCTTTCTACGTACGCCGCCCTTACTCTTTTTGTGATATATTTGGACTAGTTGTTGCTGCTGGTGTGGCGTAGCCGGACACTCCTAGCGAACTCCGTGTCGTTCATCATTGCGGGCTGGCTTTCAAAGCCTACTGTTGGGGACGTTCTCCGCATGGATTGCTTTCGTTTTCTCGATTAAGAACTGGATGTTGGTGGACGGAGCAGCTCCGGCTGAGAAAATCTTTACCTTTCAACCTCGGGGTCAAAGCTGCACACGACCCTACGAACACTTCTTCGCCTGATGTAGCTAAATCCAAAAACTTTTTAAACGTTCTCACAGTCCACTCATGACTCGCACTTGACATGCTGCTGACTACCTCACAAATGTTCAGCGTAAGGTTCCTAGTCTCTATCAGTTTGCTTGTTTTACTTTTCACCTTTCTGTTAATAAACATCCCGGGCGTGCACCATTAACTGCGCAGCTTCAAGAATATTCCGGAACTAACCATCTTCTGTTTCTCAACATATTGCTTGCATCGATAAGATAATTATTACTACACCACATGAGGTATCTGCACGACAGTTCCCAATTAATGAAGAACGAACACGTACAGGACCCATGACCGTTAACGCTGACGATGTGTCTATCAGCAAACATTACCGCGGTGGAAATCTCGACTCACCGATTATCAAAACCCCGACACAACAGAAGATCTGAGCAGCGGTCAAACCAAATATCGCATTAATGAAACAACAACAGGATTGGACGAGTGGTCTCTCAGTGTTGTGCCTTCCGTTATTCGCCAATTAATCTGCTCCGTATTCGATCAATTAACATAAAGTTTATGATGTGGCATGTGCTAATAAGATCAGCCAATGACAGACCGTGATTTCTCTGATACTGTTGTACATCAATAAATTCGGCGTCTCAATTCATAAGTAGTAATTGCTTACTGCTACCAGTACCAGATCTTCTCCTTATTACTCGCGTGGGAGGTTTCAATTCAAGTACGATTCCTAGGGCTATTCGAAGTCCCTAATTCTGAGTATCACAATTACTTTGCCCGATTGCATGTCCGACACGCAAACAACCTTCTCCTAGTTATTCCCAGCTGCCCTTAGTACATACGGAAAGAGTTGTTCCAATGCACTTACGCCGCCGGTTTCATATGCAGAACGTCCACCCTCCACTAGCGGCATCGTAACAACCCGTCGGAATTTCATTTTCCAAGTACTCGTTTCGATTCAGTGTCACCCCCTACGCAGTCGTATAATATGGACCGAGGTGACAGATTACCCCTGATGTACCTACTAGCCACCTCCATTCTGTTATTAGTCCCATTCCCGTAGTGCACAATGCCACGTCGTGCATACGTGGCCCAGTGCTCTTTCACAGGGAGCCGGCGAGTTTGTGGATACTCAACAAGCTCCCTATTGCGACTGCAAATAATGCTAACTGTCCCGCTGAACTCGTTCTCGGATTTGCAGTACAACAGATCATTCGTCTCTTCAGCGAGAAAGTTTCCCTAATCTGAAGATATCCCCTTCAATTGCCTACATCTGTCAAGCATATACTGTTTCATATGAAATGAACAGAACAGAATCTCAGCGTTAGGAAAACATTTTTCTAAACATTCCAGCTGTGCCTGGTGCCTCTCTATCACGATCGTCTTCACATCCCTTATGGTATCAGCTGCTTAAAGCTGTCCATTACTACCTTGTAACACAGCAAACTTTCATTGGGGGAAAAACTATAAAGGAAACGCTCCTACCTTTATCATTACGATCTGTAACAACAACGTGCCATAAATGGTAATCTCCGTTGTTGTACTCAGCTGTGGAATCTGCCATGATAACACTCCCATAATTTACGTATAGTTCTTGAAACCTTTCTGTCGTAAGCGACGAAGCCAACAGGTTGCCCTCATCGTCCATTTACAAATACATGGGTCCTGGAGACTCTAACATTTTACATATGCTCCCTAAATCGCAATACGGATGTTTTCGTAATCGCTTCTCCCGTCTTAAAGACCTTACGTTACTACGATTCATCACTATATCATAATCGCGCCTGACAAAATCGATGACTTCCTGGGTTCTCCGGAAACTATTTAACAACCCACACACAGTTTCCTCCGTCGTACTTTCAAGCCTACTGCTGTCGGGATATACTACCGGGTCGACGGACATTGTCCTGTGATTGTGAACCAAATAACTGTGCGATATATGCAAACCTCTCTCCTTGTACGATACATAAATAACCGACGGACACTGAAAATCCTGAGACCCGTAACACCATATATACAAACAGGCAGAAACCTAAATACTCACTTGTGATTCACGCTTCCCGTCCGCCTGCTCTTCCTGTTACAGCGCACACAATACAGGTAGCACTGCTAGTACATTGCACACTTCGGAGTTTTCTTCCCCGAATTCCGGTAGTACTGTTACACAATTTCTCAGAACTTAACTCGTTTCTGTCTCCAACTGAAACTTTCACAACTTCCTACGAAATTCCACGAACGTGTCACAGCGAAAATCATCCGGAAAGTATACACGAAACACTTCACTGGGGTCCACCAGTTTCGACATCTTGCGCGAAAACCGGTTATCTGCCGGTCTGCGCACCAACGCCCGATTTTATTCCACGAACCAGCCAATTAACAACCACTGCATCAAAATCTGCTATAAGCACTCTACAGCCGCCAACGCACTTACGGCATCAGCGTACACTTTGGACAATCTTCTGGTTCATTTTCTGACCATGCGTTCTGATAAGCCACAAACCCTCCAAATATGATCTAGTTTGTGACGGTGTTGTCTCCGGGCTGAGTGATGCAAGTCATTTTTTGCGTTGCAGCATCTGTCGTTCATAGCTATACTTCGCAATTCACTTTTGTATATTGTTGTGTATACCGCGGATTGCGGCTTCCCGACAAGTAAACCTCCTCTGACCCCCAATTGGTTGCGGAGGTGCTCAAAAAATATTATTCAGCAGTCCACGATGTTGATTCGCCAAACTAACATCCAATTTTTTCGCGGAGGCACTTCCATTACTCTATCCTGACAGCTGACTCCTCAAGATCGGTCCTACGCCCTGCTTTTAATGATCGTCTTCTGAATCAACAAACGCCCGTTGATACTGAGCAAGAAAAACCGACTGAATCCCGGAATCATGGACCCATGCCTCGAACCCGTGTATCAATCGCTGCATCGCTGTGTCCGAGGCTCAGGAACTCTTGGTTAAGGTCAATCTTCACACTGTTATAGGACCAGACGCGATCCATCACCGGATCATCAAAAAAGTGGCCCCGGTTTGGTCGTGCCTCTTTTTAATCTATTTAAACGGATACTTCCGACATGCACTCTTCCAGAGGGATGGAAACAGGCCACTGTCACAAGTATATTTGAGGCAGGAGATCGTCATGCTCCTGCTAGAGTAGCGACCCTATTTGTTAATTGCTAACTGCGTTAAACTTACGAGTAACATTTTTACTCTTTACCCCCCCCCTTCGTATGCGCTTTAATGTTGTTTGAACAAGTATGGTTACCGGCAAGTCGCCGCGCTTGCGAACGTACGGCTCCACTGCCTGCCCTTTTGTCGTTCCGCTGTATTAACGTTTCATCTTGCTGTTCGTTCGCTCTCAGGTCGAGTTCGTGTGTCGGTAATATACTCATTGTCTACTCGGGGCATTATTCGTAACTGGCCGGCCATAACCTGTTCAAACTCTACGCCAGCTATCTTTATGGATTTCTCCCCAAATAACCTCTACTTTTCGATTCAGCGTGGCTTCCTTCCCGATCGGTAATGCATAACCAATATGTTAGTCTTCATGGAAAGCCAGATAGAGGCCAAAGACAATGGTCATAGAGGATGCTACCCCCTTCCACTTTGTCAAAGCTTTCGTACGTAATCCACACGGCCCTTTGATATATAACCTGGAAGTCTATGGAACACAAGGAGGGGTTCTGCGCTGGATTACTTTCTTTTTTGGTAACCGGACTTTCAAAGCAAAAACCAATCCGGGCCTTTCTTCTCCATCCTCAGTACCTGTGGGAGTTCCTGAAGGATCAGCGCTTGGTCCATTGTTGTTTCTGACATTCATCAATTATCTCCCTGAGTTGATCTCAAGCAACGCCCTCCACTGTGCCGACGACTTAAAAATTTGGAATGCGTGTGACCCCAATGTATTGCACATTGACCATGACCGTATTAAGTGCTGGTCAGACGATTGGAGTCTCCGTCTGAACGACAGCAAGTGTGCACACATGTCACTTGGAGGAGACTCCGTGATACACGGTGCACAAAGTGTAATAGATACCGCGAAGGTTGACTTCGAAAAGGACCTATGGATTTGGCTATCATTTGCTTATCCTCCACTTGTCACCCCCAGTTGGCCGCCAAAAGGGGTTTTATGACACTTGGAATGATAAAAAGAGCCCCCCTCCACATAGGCCGAAACTCCTTCTACACACTTTACGGAGTCTACATAAGACCACTGCTCGAGTATGCCAATCGAGTCGTCTACAGCGGTTTAAAGAAGGACATACTCGCCATTGAACGTGTCCAGCAAGTAGCCACCAAAATGGTCACTGGCTTATGGCATCCCTCCTACGAGTCTCGCCTCGGAGTTCTTGATCTTCATCCACTTGAGTTTCAAAGAATCCGCGGCGACTTAATTCTTACATTCTTTCCCTTTAGCACAATTCTCCACTCTAGTAGAAGATAACTGTCAAAGAGGTCACGACAAGAAGCTCCATAAGCTTCGACCTCGGACATTCCTGAGAAACAATTCTCTTATAGAGTTATCAAATACCGGAACGACCTTCCATTAGAGATTGTTAGCTGCTCCTCTAAGGACCGCCTCAAAGTGTTATTGGATTGTCACATACTTAATAAAACGTTGGATTGGTAAGTTATCCTGTTCTGCTGGATTATTATTTTAATCTGCTTTTTACTTCCTGTAACTCCCAATAGTTGTGCTACACCCTGTTTTCAATGACTGCCTTTCAGGTCAAAAGAAAACCGCCAGATATTGAAACGAACAAATGACTGGATCCTAGCAGATAGGGCCTCCATCCTCGAACCCCCGTACCGATCGCTGAAATACCTTAAATCTGTGCACTCGATATGAAATATCCTCATCTTTTTTGAAATTGATGGCCAGCAATAATAAATGGGAGCTATCATGCAACGCCTCTGCGTGAATTTTTTGGTTTATGAAGCAATCACACAGTGAAATTTTCAGCCCCGCGTGTCTGTTGATCTACCGATGCCGAATGTTCATCATCCCAATTCGCGTGTGGAATTACCCATCGGTCGTCGTCCAAACCTACCTTCTGGCGCTGTTCCACTCTTGTGTAATGGCCTATCCAATTCAACTGACTTCGATTTGTCAGTGAATCGTTCCATTCTTTATTGATGGGCCTACCCCTTTATTTATATGCATCCCTTGTGTACACATCCGTTACCGTCAGAGCTCCTCTTTGGTGTCACCATACTTTGTCATTTTGTCATTTGACCGATTAAGCTACCATAATTCCTTTCGTTCTTCGTTTCGAGCCTAATGAGTAGACGCTTCTACTCACGTTATTCTCACACCGTTTTTCGTTTCAACCCTTCAACTCCGTGTTCAGTATGATTGAGCTGTAACAACTGCTGACGTGGTCTTTCCTCGATTTTGCAGAATAGTCTATCTGTGGAGAAACAGCCGGTGCCCTTACGGCCATTTTGCAGCAACAACAACTGAAGCTGTTCGTGACGTTGACGCAGAAGTTGATCATGCAGAGTCACACTCTCAGCATTTATTCACAATCGTGCCCGCCTTTTAAGTCGTTTGGAAAAGTCCAAACTCAGGGTTCCATTTTGATCAATGCTGCGGGACCATTTCGATACCTAACATCAAAACCACGGAGACCTATTTGAGGTGAGGCCGGCGGCTGCCGATGATACTCAACGTGTCTGACTACCTTCTCGCGAATTGGGTCTTTAGTTTTCGAGCCCTGTATGAACTCCATTGTGCTGAAGAATACTCGCGGTATCTCTTTCGATGGCGCAGTCAGACATCAACCAAATCTCCGACGAACAATCGTCCCCGCCTAATATCCGGTATCAGTGTTTCCAGTTGACCAAGAGCAGTCCGAAGGTTTTGTCACATATACTGGAAACGTTGACCCAGAAGGTAGGCGCCTCAAGTTCTCCTCCATGATCAGTGATCAGTTCGAGCCGCTTATTTTCTTCTATGGTCTCCAGCCACTGGCAGATGCAGACATTCGTGCTGGTACTCTGAACGAGATGGAACACGACCTGGGGTGGAATTGCAGACAATCACCGCCGAATGTCAGAGTCCAGTCAACCTCATAGACGATGCCGTGTTAATCGAGCAGTCATGAAAACCTTCAAGTTCGTCGACTATTCAATCAATATCCACTGGTAATCTTTGTCCTGGTGGATCGCCGCCAACCAGCCAGGAGCGATCTTCGAAGCTTTTGACATCTTGATGGCAACGCGGGGGTTGGCATTATATGCACTTGTGTCCGTCTCACGAAAATAAGTGCCAGGAATGCAATCGTCGAGGCCACCTAAAAGGCCAACGCCTAGCTGACAACCAGTTGGTTTTGCAGCCAGGGTGAAAATCCCATGGTCAACGATTACAAAAGCCGGTCAGCCAACCACACTCCACCTACGCCACATTCTTGGTCGGTTATTTTTCTAGACGGAAGCATCTTACACTGGCATTTAGTAATGCCACCGCTCGGCTGCAGATAAACACACCTTCGACATCACTATCATTTCAAGGGGGACATGGAACTCGATTGATCAACCTGCCGTGAATCCAACTGTACACAACACCAGCCACGTTTCACGTGACAACCTGAGGCTACCTGACGAGCTAGCTTGTGAGAGCATATTCGGCGGCGCTCACTTCGAAGGCAGCTGCTATCTCACGAATTAATCGGAAGAAGACTTGTAGGGGCTGAACTGGATTGACGCGATGAACTTGTTGAAGACGCCTATCAAACGCTGAAGCAACGGTAGCCTAATCGATTTTAGCTGAGTGGTATGGCTTCATACTGCAAGTCCTCCTGGGATCTTCGGCCAATTGCATCAAAATCGCTCCGCAGTCTTCTAGGAGGGCTTAGGACGTTGCTCCATGAGGACTACTGTCTTGCACCTTTTTCCAAACACAAGAAGTGTTTTCCAACCAAAACTTCCAGTATCGTACGCAACCCTAATTCCTGTAGACGAGGAGCTGAATCGCCCACAGGAAACTGTTGTGCTTAGACCGGTCGGTTACTCTACTTTGTTCCCACTGATCGTCATTGTGAGGAAGCTCAGTGTAGTGGTCAGAATTTGCGCTGGCCTCAGTGCTTCTCTGGATATGCACCACTATCCCCTCTCACTGTAAGATAATCTAACCGCGAGGATTTACCGTGGCGAGTCCTCCGCGAAATTGTGCCTAACGGACTCCTACCTTCAGGTGAAAGTGACAGTATCTACCAAGGAGCTGCTCACCATCAACATCCATCGTCGTCTGCTCTAGTACCGAAGTCCCCCACTTAACACGAAGACTGTGCCGACATTCTTCCTGCAGTTCTTGGATACGATGCTGGTCGATTTTTCAAGTGCAGCTACCTGTCTAGAAGAAATCGGTGTGCCCGAGGTTGATAAAGCAGAACTGGCAGAATGCCTGAATCTGGTTCTTGGAGGCACAACCGATCGTGAGTTCCGTATTCACCGGGAAAATTCCAATTTATCAAGCGCCTGGGCTTAATCATCGATCGTCATGGCGACCGCAGAGGCCCCAACAAGTTCCAAGCTTTTTTAGATATGCCACCCCGTCGGACATATCTACCCCAATACATTTTTGGGTCTCGTCTCTCGTCGTAGCACGTTTGTGCCGGCCCCTCATCACGTTCGAGCACCTTTAAACAGACTCCTGATGAAGGCTGCCCCCGGAACCGGTTCACTGAATGCCGTAACCCATCCATGGAAGTAAAGACAATGCGCATTTTGGTTCCACTCTCCAAATCGTGGTCGCATCGGACGTCTCAAGCTAAGTAATTATAGCGGTCTTCTCATCTTCATACTGATGGATTCCGAAAGGCGGCCTCACTTTTTGTTCGTTGGCTACCGTCATCAGAGTACTATGAACAGGTCGAGGAAGAAGCACTTGTCATTGTTTTTGCAGTGAAGCGTTTAAACTTCTGACTAACCACAAACCGCTATTTGCTGTCTTTGGATCAAAGAAATGCACACAGATCTACAAGGACGGGCATCCCCAAAGTTGAGCGAAGAATCCACCCAATTACAATTTATTTATCAGGCATACGTAAACGACTAGTATTTGACTGACATACTCTCTCTCTTGCCTGAATGGCTGGCAAGCACCCGGCCCAAACAGGGCCAGGATTGTTGCAGCACTCTCCGAGGCAGGCGTAAATCAATTGTTTTCTAGAGCCATCCGGATACCCCAGATCACCGCTGAAATAGTTGCCGTAACAACCCTATGAGACCACACATTGCACTCTGGGGTATCCTAGTGTCGAAACCGCTGGCCAGAGAAGAGACTCACGGGCGAATTGCCGCAGTCCTTCCGAAGACGTTCTCCGACATCAACTCTCAATGATTATGTACCGCTTTGAGAACTTTCGCCCAAAGTAGTTCGCCAGCTTTATGTTGATCAGCCGGGCATCAACCAAACCATGACGTTGGCATGCACTAGTGACTACCGGCCCAGCAAGAATGAACAGTTGAAGCAACTGGTTAGATTCTGCCACGATTGCCCTTACGCACACAAAGCACCCCCGAAAAGCTTCACTTGAAATTTGCCCGATCCTTAAGGCTCCGTGGTCGACGGTAAACTTGGATTTTGTTGGGCATCTCCAAGGTCTGAAAATCCTAATCGCTGGTGACATTTCCTTCTGGAAGTCAGAAGTTTTCTTGATGCCGAACCCTACCACATGATTAGCCATTCGGGAAAATGTCCATCCGCCTCCGATGTAAGATGACTCTGGTTGGTGATAATGGAACATAGCCTACTGCCTGAACATTTTCAGATTTCTTTCATCAGAGCGGCGTTGATCACATCCGATCACCGCCTTGCAACCCCCAGTCCAATTGCCGGGTAGTGCGCTTTGCGGACAACTTCAATCACGTCCTTCAAATGGCTCAAGAGGAAGGAATGACAGCGGGAGTGTTGGAAGCACGCCTGATGCACTACCGAGCAACTTCAAATCTGCAAACGCTTGATGGAGGAACACCAGCTGAGGCGCTCAATGGACAAAAAATCTGACTGCCACTAGACTATAGCTGCCCGACTGTCGCCGTTCCAGGATCTAAGGATTGCACTATGGAGAGCGGGTTCAACCAACAGCATGGTGCCAAACCCCGGCGCCTTAAAGCTGCCCAGGCTGTCCTGGACAGGAGTTTATCGCAACGACTTTGCCAGATGGTCCTTTAGCTTGATTCTCAGAGGGTTAGGAAACGTCATTTTTGAAGTCCAAGCAGAAACGGACGCCCGAATACGTGACACTAACCACATCCAGCCCACGAGTATCGCCGAACAATCACCGGATGGGAAAGGTATGCTGCTGGAGATCCTGGTGGACACTTCTGGCCTCCCCAAGCAGGAGTCCTTGTTACAGATCATAAACAGACACAGCTGGTCACGTGAGCTTTTACCTAAAAGATGGATTGGTCGAGTACGAAGATCAGTGACACCCCTGCAAGTTAATCCCTGACTTCCTTCTTATGATCACCATCCTCACAGGAGAGGTGTTAGCGTCGGGGTACATCTGACTCAAGAACATCTTTCCGTTAAGAGAAATCAGATATCTCTAGCCGTTTTCAAAATTTTCACCGGCGTGAGACCCAACTATTTTTCCGTGCGCTCACGTGGCCATAAGATCAATGAGTTTTCGTAGAGATCGACCAGCCTCTCGTTTAAATTCAGAGTGTTTAGTGACTGAATGCGTTGCTTATTCGGAGTCCACCTTGCTCGTGTTCTCATTTGTTCTAGTCGTTCGCGGTTTGGAGGCCGATGTTCACCGTTGTTCGTAACAGTTAGCCGTGTTCGTGCTCAGTAGAATCCAGCTATAACAATGTCATTACAATCGGCCGATGGTCATTTTTGTTGTTGAAGCGGATGCTTCCTGTTTTTTAATTGCTGTTACACCTAATCAAAATAACAAACCGATTTTCTTCTCTCAAACACCTTCTAGCAATCAAGAACAACAGTCTCCGATTAAAAAAGAAGTTATAGCAATGATAGAAGCCACTCGAAGGCAGACAAACAACCTTCTCGGATGGCATTTTTGCCTGATGACTGATAAGCAGTCATTCGCATTCGTGTGCGATCAGACTCGGGAGAAAGGAGGGAAATTCCGACCATTCTGATGAATATCCGACTCCAGAGGCTGTTCATGTCTTTATTGAACACGAACCTTAGCACCCAGACAAATTTGACGGGTCCGGTGAATTATGTGACAGTAATCCCACTTGTTCTGAGAAATAAAGTGGTCTCACAGAAAGACAGAATATACCTCACTGTTGTTTACGTTCTAAAATACAATTTTGCATCTGTTTCAAATGCTGCGTCTTTTTATCTGAACGGAGGTAAACGTGGTGCATTTTGTGTCCATACGAACTGTTAGTATCACACCTATATCACGCACTCCAAAGTATTTTTTACCTTACCTTTTTAGCCCGCCCGGTTCTAGTGTGAATTGAATGCAGCCTCCAATGCGGCAGCTTCGTATTCCCCCTCCCGTGCTCATCTTAGAAGATAATTGTACTCGTCCATGGACGAAACACTGCTCAGTGCCCCGTAAGAACGTATATATCCATCACGAAACCATCCCACCCAAACAATAGGAGCGCAATTTCACACACGGGCTCTGGTGAGGTTACTTGTCAAAGGCACTGTCAAAAACGATGAACACCACATCTACGGCACCTGTAACCGTATGAAAATCCAGAAAATCTAATAAGAGTCAGCTCAGGTCACAGAACTTGCGGTGGTTGCTACAGGGTGTCCAGTTCCTTGCACTCGTGAGCCTCACGGAACCCATTGTTCTGCAACAATTGGAGAAGATAAAACCTCATTCCATTTTATAAGGTAATCACCTCCAAAAGCCGTGTGAATATGGCCAGGAGAATCAATGACTAACGTAGCAACTCATCAGCAACTTAATTTATCAACTCACCAGCAACTTTTCGGCCACTGCCGCTGCTGGTGTCACATTGCCTCTCCCAAACTGCGGTTGTCTGGTCACCTCCTGGAGTCCAGGAGTATAAAAGAAACAAAGACATTTTATGAGGGATAACTTGGCATATGATGAAGAGAAAAGGAACAAAACTGGTGAAACATAAAACGGAACCAGATAGGCAGAGAAACACACAGTCCTATCTCCAGGTCCTCAAACTAATTGAGGGAACACCGATGACCAACATCCAATACAATTGTGCTGAAGGTCGTTCGTCGTCGTGGCTAGTATTCTTGTAACCGCAAAAGACGCTTAGCCTTCAAAGTTGTTTACTGCACGAAATCCTGAGCAGGTTATGATAAAACATAGGACCACGAACGTGCACAGTCAGCTGCTCATCTGGCATATTTTCTCACACGTTGGGCAACAACATGTTTTCGTCCAACCTGGCGGCACGTCCCCTGTAGTGCGTACACATTATTCCGATAGTCGTTTCTGGTTCATCGCCTTCCTGGCCTTGCCACTTGCTTTCCTGTTTGGAAGTGTGTTTTCACATTGCGAACAAGACACCACCCAAAAACGAAACCTCTCATCATGCAACAGTACTACTTTCGCCGTCAAAATGTTCCAGCCCTTGGCAACCCTACGACAGAAAGCAATTCTAAACTTTTTTGCTGCCATCCGGTTCCCCCGACACCAACACCATCACCATCATTATCACAGACAGCGATACATTAGTCCCTATGTTTTCGTCCTCTGTTTCGGGAGAATGAATCCAAGTCTCCAAGTCTGCTATAATTTTCCATACAATCAGGTGTACCAAACAGCTCCGCAATTCGACGACTTACTCTTCTGGGCACTTTTCATTATCATCAGCGTCACAAGGTCTAAGAGCCTTTTCAGAAGCTACCGTGGTTCATACAGCCGCTAACCTCAACGGTGACATGAGATATCTCAAAGGAAAACGTTAATATGACGTATGAGAAGCAAAAAGAAGACTAAACGGAAGAACTAGGGGTGTTATTGATGCAGGTGCGCTATTGAGTGCGATCTTCCGCCATCTCGGACAGCGTTTTTAACCAGCAGTTTGAGTGATCACGAGGACCCCAGCCAGGTAGACGACACCTATACAGTGCACAGTGCAGCAGTTAAAATCTTAATGTTTCGTGACCACGCTGTTGCTTTACCACCATGTGGTTTCAGCTAACTGCTGGTGGTCTCATCGCGCGGCGCTCAGTACGGTAAGCGCTCATCTGGCATCCGGAGTATGCAGCACGACTTTTTAACCAAATGATCGCGCATCACGATCGATCTTAATGTGGGATAACTGGTGCGGAGAAAAATGGCCAAACACGGCAAGTTAGTTGATATCTTTGCTGTGAACGGGCCACGTTTCTGAACCATACAGCGGAGCAAAACTTAAAAACAGACCTTATATACATCTCGTTTCAGCTACCATCGAACGTCTTTTCAACGCCATAGACGACACAGTGACAGGCAACACGTGTCTTTACTTGCCTTGCCGGTAACTCTCAACATTATTACAAACTAAAGAGTGTGCTGTCCAAATATGGGAATCTGTCCTCATTTTCGTGCGGACTACCTGCGGCAATGAAAGTAGGGGTGAAAATGCTTAGCTTCTGAAACAGCATGCTTAAAAATATCTCTTCACAGCATGCTTCCATAACTGCCACGATTTGTTCCCAGTGTTTATTAGGTTCTTTTTTCTGGCTCGAACTGGACAACTTGTTCGCCAACGCTTTCTGGCAAACATTCGAATGCCAGTAAACTCCCTCAGATTTGCGACTGTGTGACCTCTGAGAAAATGACACGGGCACGCACAACAACATGATCCCAATATGGATGTTTACTCCGGAATGCATAATAGCCTTTAACGGAGTTGTGAAGTTAACAGTTCACTGATATATTATCAAGTTATCCAGCATTGAGAAGTGCAAAGAGGTCTCCACGCAACTCAGTGTATCTCCCTATGTTGGCAAGAGGTGCTCGTGACAAACAGATCATGGAGTGCGCACACCTGCGACAGCCTTACGCAGCTGTGCACGGAAACCAAGCATACTTCCCAGCCGTTTCTCAAGTTATTTGGCATCCCTAACGAGGCACGGGGACCAGGCTTACGCACACTATTCAAGGTGCGGCTGTGCATACACCTCAGTGCCCAGCGATTGTGTAGCTTCTTCAAGGATCCCAACTACAGTCGCGTTCTCCCATTTATCTCCCTTGTGCGCATGTTTCTGTGACAACTATAGATGGTCTCATGAGAATTCGGTGCTGCCTTCTCCAGCCGCTTAATCAAATGTGCACAGCAAATGCTTGTCCCCCCTACAATGGCTAATCTCTTACTCCTTTGTACAAGGTACTTTAGTCCGGACCTTTTCAAACGTTGTCAAAACCCTCGAAGGTTACATGCACATTCCACCTGGCGCGATGCTAAGTGCGAGCGAGTGAGATGGAACCTACATCGCACATCTTTTCTTTCTTCTGTCGGCTGCTGCAGTTAGTCCCAGCATGAGCTAGACCTACTTGCTACACTTCTAAACACTACCGGAAATAAACGGTTTGTTTACAAACTCTACCGCGTTCTCAAGTTAGATGCCTTTAGGAACCACAATCCAACTGTTCTTCGGGAAAGACGTTTTGACGTGTTGATGGACGATGATCGAAAGCATGCCATTTTGTCTTAAATAGAGGTACTAGGACCACCGGTTCCTACGATGAAACAAACCTCTTGAGCAGAAACAAAGGTCGGTTGGCCCTCCAGAACAAAGCTGCGGTCTGTATGGAAGGTTTGAAGTTCAGCCCCACCTAAATCCCCAGATCTCCCAATTCCGACGTTTGCCGGGACACCACCGAGATTCCCGGACCTTTGGTTTGTACGGGGAGCCCCCATTTGCGCCCTTGGTTGTTGTTTTCAATTGTTCGTGTTCAACATTAGTTCCTACATTGCTGTCCACTGACAAATATTTTCCAAATGCGCTTGTATGTCCACCTCGTGCGTAGTCTGCAAAAATGTGACGCTCGCAGGACAGACAAACGACAAGTAACCTCTGTAAACCAAGAAAAGTGAGGGGCTCACAGAATGTCTTCATAGAACTTCACCTCTCACAATAATTGGGCACTCTGCACTTGAACGTAAAACCTCTACTCTTGGAGGTAATTCCTTATCAAATTAAAAACCCTTGGGGGTAAGTTGAGTGTCACAAAATTCTTCAGAAGAAGCTTGTTGTTTACCGGGTCAAAAACCTTTCAAAAGTTCAAACAGTAGACCTCAACTTCTGTCTTATATAAAACCTCCTGGTGATATCACCAAGAAACAGTGGCAGATTTTTCAGATAAGATCATCTCTTCAATGTCCCATACAATTGGGTTGCCAAGAGTTTGTGTCTGGTGACGTGGTCAACAAACTTGCATCCTTTCCGTTACTTTTAGTAAGACATGCGCGAGACCAACAGATTGGTAATCCATAACGCTTTCAGTTTCTTCCCGGATAGGATTGGGCGCAGCTACCACTTATCCTGTAGTAATTCAGCTCCTCCTGAAGACAAGCTGAATGACCCACAAAGAAGTCAGCTAGTAGCTTTCATAAGGTCAAATTATGCCATCTGGCCCAGCCACCTTTCAGATATCCGCAAGTTAATCCCTTAACTTTTTGCTTTCTCTGAGTCGAATTCCTTGCTCATCGCGATTCGTTTAAACCCTGCAAATTTTTTGTTGCATTAGATTATTCTGCTGTACTGATAGTCTATATAAGGTACGCTTTTATTTAGTTAGGCTATTAAGTTGCTCGCCCTTGACGACTACAGGCTTGCCCATCAGCCAGTCAAAACTTTGGCTGTTCGGTCTCTCACAGATTCAATGGATCGGAAACTACATCAAGTCTCACTGAAACGGTGCAAATAACGTTGTTAACAAACATCTAAATCGCGGTATATTTTACTTTGTTCCGTAAAATAGTTTTCGCACTTATCTCAACGGTACGTGTCTTTGACCTACATTCAGGCATGCACTGACGATTTTTGTTTGGCAGCCCGCATATATATGAACATTAGGATACTGAAAGGCATCTGTTAAATCTCTTCCAGTGGTTTAAGGTAATTTATTCAATAACGCGTACTAGACGGCTCTGATAACGCTTATTCAGACCGTCAAGTTGACGGCATTAACTTTCATGTTCAGAAAGTGTCAGAAAAGGCGACCGGAAAGATTCGCCTTTATATGGTACTTGAATATGAATTAGTCGGATACACAAATTATTCAACGGGGGGCGTTAACAATGAGGTAACCGAGCACGAGTCCGCCAGTGGCCACCAGACAACAGGAAGCCAGCTCACAAAATCAGTTGGGTCCATATGAAGGTAGGTGAATGCCGAACGATAGCAGGAAGGGAAGTTTTAATAGATGAGGAGTGATATTTATAAAAGGCAGAAAGCAAACACTGTGCAGTTGTGGTCCAAAGTTCATCTTGACCGTTTACTTCACACGGCGAGTCCATTAAAATAAAATTTAGGATCGGCTTTCTACAACAATCCAAACACGTCTCGGTGAATTCATTGATCCGCATCATATAAAACAAAGAGGCCAAACGTACCAGACGAACTTCAAAAGATCCAGCACATCCTCAAACATACCACGAATACTTCTGAATATGAAAGTCTGTTGTCAGATAATAAATATGTATATATCCGTGGGCCCACAAAACATGCGCATGTGAGTTTACGTGTATATCCATATATACGTGCATATACGTACATGGCTATCGTTGCACAAGTTGATGCATGTGTTTGTTTTCTATCTGTGTGGGTATGTGAAACCCTACATCGTAACATTTATGATTATTCATCGCTGATATGTATGCATATCACCTGATTAACTCATTTGACAATGGAATCATCCCTCAGCCGGATAGAAAACTCGGAAGTTAGAATTATATTTTTCCCGGGTATGAAAGGAAAATCCTCCCCAAAGTGGGCTCGTGGCAGTAAATTTTTGTAGGTCGTTGTGGTTAAGCAACTACCGATCGGCCGGAAGGACTATAACCTTGTGGTACGTTGGCGGAAGCGTTCGTCAAAACGTCTTAATCGTGCTTGCGGAATCACATATCAGACCTCGTCGACTTCGCTGGAACAGTCCATAAAAAATTTCTGGAAGGGTTTTCGGAAAGTTCTCAGATGCAAATGATAGAAGGCCGAAGCTACTTCACCGGGAAGAAGAAGAGTTACCCACGTACGTAGTGGCTCTGAACATTATCAAAATACTTGAGTTTGAACGCGAGGCCGGAATCCGATGAAAACAAAAGGGAATGACTCACAATAGTTCGCGAAGGTGCGTTTGTTTAGAAATTTCACTATACTGAGCGAGATATTCAGTGGTAATGGTTCGTAGTGTTACTACTAAGAGATTTCTCCTGACACGTACGGTTGGTTCCGTTGGTATTTAACTCTCCCGAAACCCGTAATCTAGCGACACGGAACGTAGGGAAAACGCACGGCTCACGACCTCGGAGGTAAATTTTATATCCTCGACTATAGATTCAGTCGAGTAAATTGATTTTAACAACAACAAGTGAGCTGGAGAAAGACGAAAAGAGTGACCAACAAAAATTACGGAGCACAAAGTGCTGTACGAAATGCTACAGAACTGCCCCTAGAGCGTTGATTGCAGTATGAGACGCTCGAAATGAAAACGAATGGCATCAGTCTGTGTAACCCGCAAAACGGGCGGGAAGTTTGCACGGCCGTCCGTACCGCGTTTGCGGTGGACGAAATGAAATGGCTGTACGTTATCGGTGGGCGAAGTGGATTCCGAAAGTGTTTCTGGAGTTTGCATAGTGGATTTGTTCGAAAGACTTGGGTGGGGTGGAGGGGTAGTCATGGTCAGATGAGGAGGAGGCATGACAGGAGGATCTACATAGGCCAATTTTAGGTGGTCGACGCTTACTGAAGCGTGAGTCACATTACGGTTGATGATAAGATAACTGTCTTTGTGTTCAAGCACTCTAAACGAACCATCGTAGGGTGGCTAAGGAGACTTCTTTTGTGCGCCGACTCGGAGAAACACGAAAGGGCGAGTAAGCAGATCTCCATGCATTTGGGTCTGCCCTAGAGTGTTCCTTGTAGGAGTGGGTTTCAAATTACGCATGAACAGCTTCAGGCGTGTAACGTAAGATGTCGGGTCTATCTCACCATTGGTTCTAGAGCCCGTGATCATCTTGCCTGGCAGGCGTAAGATACTGCCTTAGACAAGTTTAGCAGGAGTGCTGCTGATGTCTCCCTTGATGGTGTTGCAGATGCCAAGCAAAATGAGTGGCAAGTTTTCCGACCAGTTCGACCCAGATGCCATAGCAGGGATGGCAGCTTTAATTTGACGATAGAATCGTTCCACCAAACCATTCGAGGCCGGGTGGTAGGCGGTTGTTTGGAAGTGTTCACAGCTGAGTAAGTGCTGCAGATCACGGAGCCGCATGGATGTGAACTGAGAACCGCAATCAGTAGTGACGGGAGCAGGTAAGCCGAAGGAGGATACCTAGGTTTCCACAAACTTCCGTGCGACATTCTCGGCCGAGATTTCGCGTGTGGGTGTTGCTTGTAGCCAGCGTGTGAAGCGATCCATACAAGTCAACAAATGAGTAAAGCAGTTCGAGTGTGGAAGTGGACCCACTATGTCAACGTCGACAGCATCGACAGCGGACTGAGATGCGTTGGTCTTCAAAACTGACCGTGCACGTTCGTCAGTACCCAGATAGTCGAGGGATGTGGCATTTGCCGGGGTCTGCTTCATGGATATGAAAGCAACGGTGGCTTCCGGGGTGAGGACACTTTTTGGGTTTATTCCGCAACAAGTCAGCCCGTGGTTCCAGCATGTCAGAACAATTGGGGATAAAGTCACAATAATAGCTGACGATTACCCAAAACCGGTGGAGGCTTTTGATAGACTGAGGCAGTGGGTAATCCGAAATTGTGTTGGTTCATTTCGGCAATGGCCGGATGCCGTCTTTGTCGATGCAATGACCGAGGAAGTCGATGGAGGAAGCACCAAGGATGCATTTGGTTGGGTTGACGGTGATGCTATGGTGAATTGAACGCCCAAAGACAGAATTCAGGTGAGATGAATGCTCCTGCACCTTGTTGCTGGCAACAGGTATGTCTTCAATGTAGACAAACATAAAGTCTATTCCACGTAGAAGTTGGTCCATGAGACACTGAAATGCTTGGACGGCGTTTCTGAGCCCAAAAGGTATGTGAACGAATTTGAATAAGTCAAATGGGGATGTGATCACCGTTTTAGCGATTTCATCAGGAGCCACAGGGAGTTGATGATATTTTGAAAAAATCACTATTTCGGAAGGACTATTGAAAAAGTCATCAATGTGCGGAACAGGATAACGGTTAGGTACAGTGGCGTTTTTCAGTGCTCAGTAGTCACTGCATGGTCTACAGTCTTCCGCAGTCTTCTTGGGGCCCATGTGCAAAGACGATGGCCATGAGCTGTTTGAGGGACAGCTAATTCCTAGACGTAGCATGTCCGCAAATTCCGCCTTGGCGATCTTCAGCTTTTCCGGAGGCAGCCGACGCGGACGTGCAAATTTGGGTGGTCTCTTGGCGAGGATGTTGTGTGAAACATCATGTTTCGGCGTCGTAGTATTACATGTAGGTTGATAGATCCCTAAGACCTGGTTCAGCAGGAATGTATACTGGTTGGCCTTCGGTAAATCTGTTCGTAGTTCGATCGAGTTGGTAATTGTGGCTTTACCTTGAACGCATAAAGTAGTGGTGCTGTCCACGAGTTTCCGCAATTGATGAGAAAATCGATGCCGACAACTGGATGTTGAACGTCTGTGTTGATGGAAATCCAAGACAAACGCTGACGCAAACCAAGATCGACGGTCAAGAGCTGTTGGTCATTGGTTACAGTTTTGGATTTGTTGGCCACCTGCAAGGCGTACTCCGCGGGTTTGAGATCGCGCTGAATTTTACCTGAGGGTATAACGTTTACCTCTGCATTGGCGCCAGTAAGGAAGCGAAGTTCGGTGGATTTATCTTGGACACAAAACAGGCGACTTCTGGGCTGGTCAACGACAGTTGTCGCCGTTACTGGCTGGCCGGATCATTTCCGTGATTCATATTGTTCGTAGTGCACCGACCGCTATATTCATGTGCATTTGCGGGGGTTGTCACCGGTACGTCCGTGGTATTAACAGATTTGAGGGGTTTGGGTCTTAGATGTGACAGGCTACGTGCTGGGAAAGAGCAGAGTGCGCAAGAACATGCTGCCTGTCACGTGGCGTTCCGCTAGGTTATTCACAGTGAGTGTTGGTTGAGACACCTGACGTTGAAGGTTATCGAGCGTTTCTTGTTTTGTATCAGCGCAATGGGAAGGGCCAAATACGTGGTTGATGGAACGCTTGAAGAAACACCTGTGAATCTTCTCCGCCGCCTCTGCTAATTATTCTAATGGGGTGTTGGGGTTCTGTACTGACAAAGTGACTGAGGTTTGTGCGGGAGGCATTTGATCCACAGCTGCCTGAAGATGAGATCACCTGTGTTTTTATCACAGATCTGGGATTTCATGTGGCAAGGCAACGGAGCAATACGATGCCCATAGGTAACTGTTGGAGCTCGGCCTAATCTGGTGCCCTGGTACGCTTTAAAACTGCTGTCTAGAGTTTATCGTGTGAAGTTTCGTTTGACATAGGGTCGAGTTTATGGATCAATTCGGAAGCAATATCTGTGTGCAACTGAGTAGCCACATACGAAAATGTGGTGGCCTCCGAAATAATCTTGAGAAATCAGAAAAATGCTTTTACCTGACTGAACTGAACGTGGGAATTTGAAATACCTCATATTGGTGATTCAAGGTTAGCAGCGTTTTCCGAAAACACACTAGTCTGAATCGGAAACCATTGCAAAATACTGGGAGTGCTAAAGGGATGAAAATTATAAAGTGCAAACTGCTGCGTAAGAGGCTACAATAGAAACGAACATTGGACTGCTGATCTACACAAACAATTAACAACTCCTTGGCCAGCCCAACCATCCGATGTAGTGGCTTAATCAATCACATGATAGAATAACCAAAATATGGTGCGCGGTGACCAGCGATCGTGTGGCTTCTCTAAGGATCCCGGCTGCAACCGTGCTTTATTGCCCGACCGTTCTTTACGCATGTCTCCGATATGAACTCAGTGCCACTTTCTTTAGCCATGCAACTGATTGCACGCAGAGAATGTTTGCTCCTCTCCTAACGACTCATCCCCCTTCTTTCAGTATTCAAGGTCGTTCAACCAGGAACTTTCGAACGTTTTTTAACACACTCGAATTTCCCACGCACGTTTCGCTCGGTGCGAGTTCCAGTGCCGTCAACTGGGCTTTGGGCCTGCCTCGCGCTTCTGTTCTTTCTTTTCCTGGTTGCTGCCGTTGGTCCCAGATTAGGCTAGAAATGTTTGTTTCCAAATCACAACGCGTTCTTTTAGTTCGCTGCCTGATAAGGTTACGTTTCGACTGCTCTCCAGGAAAAGCATTTCAAACTGTTATTGGACGACGGTCAAGCGAATACCGACCTCTGACGGTAACGGATGTGTACATAATGGATGCATACAAATAAAGGGGTAGGCCCATCAATAAAGAATGGAACGATTCACTGGCAAATCGAAGTCAGCTGAATTGGATAGGCCATTGCGCAAGAGTGAGACAGCGCCAGAAGGTAGGTTTGGACGACGACCGACGGATAATTCCACACGCGAATTGGGATAATGAACATTCCTCTAGTAGCACACTGGAACACAGCCGCTCCCTGAGTGGTCTTTGAGTGTTTCTTTTGAAACACTCGCCAGACTTCCTTGTGTCCAGTTTCTGTGTATCATTTCGCTTGTATGAAGACTGATAAAAATAATACACATTTTTTTGCTACTCAAATGTGTGCGAGCAGGCCTACATCACTCATGTGAATTTTGTTTTATCGAACCACTTCACATTAATGGTGACTGCGCTAAAGGACCAATTTCAGCCATCTCGCTCAACTCGATACGTGGAAAATGAGCACCTAGGATTTGAAAAGGCCGAGGGGTTGTTCGCGCGCTAACGTTTACCGTTTGGCTAAACTAGCGCGCCAGGAGCGTTCTGGAGGCAACTGTGAGACACCCGCGGCTTTTATGGCAGGGGAGGAACAACCGATTCCTCCAGTTTTGCAGCAATTTTCAGGGTAAGCGATATTTTGTATGTAAACTTAAAGATCTAGACGAACGTTTACTTGCAACCACTTTTTCGGTCTTGGAAAGTGTCGTGGGAGATTCCTTGACGGAAGCAAGGTCCACTGATTATGCTCTTCAGCCTTCCACTTCGACGATCACTCAAGCAGGGATACAAGGAGTATCCCTATGATGTGGGATACAGGTATGTGACAATTTCATTCAATACTACGGTCATCATCATTTTAGACGACGTCGTCGGTACGAACGAGAGGAAAAGGACACCCACAGAAGTTGTCCGCGCGACTGCTGTAGAGGCCCGCCTGTCTTTAAAAGCCGTCGGCATTATGCTCGGTCACTTGAGGGAATTGTTGCCCCAGCTGCCTTTGGATGCACGTGATCTGTTGGGAACACTACAGGATTGCGCATGCACATTCACCGAGGATGGAAAATACATCCATTTTGGTTTGACTGACTGCATAATCCACGCCACGTGGGCGGTGGACAGAAGACGTGAATGTTCTGCGACTTCAGCTGCATATTGATGGTTTGACCCTTTTCAACAGTTCACGTTTACAGCTGTGGCCCATCCTTTGAAGGTTAATATCCTCTTCCGCACCAGTGTTCGTCGTGGGACTATTCCGCGGTCTTCCTAAACCTGTGAATGTCGAAGAATATTTGGATAGCGTGATGGAAGACTTGCCGATTGTATTGAGGGATTGTTTGCTGCTGTCAACATATAACCGCCATGTGAAAGTCGTTTTGGATTGCGTAGTTGGTGATGCACCAGCCAGAGCTTTTTTGTTAGGTGAAAAACCACACTGGTTACCATTGTTGCGAAAAGTGTACTGCACCGGGATTGTACGTGAACTGCAAAATGGTGTTCCCACCTAGAAATTACCCCTTACGAACAGACGACGACTTCTGGACCCGACGCCAAAAAGGACACCACGTTGGTCACTCACCTTTTGAAAGGTTGAATGTGGACATGATAACATGTTTCCCACTTGATTACATGCGCATGGTGTGCCCGGGAATGATCAAGCGGTTGATGAACCTATAGAGAGCGGGTCTAACGGAAAGGAAAATCCGTCTAGGATAATCGCAGATTATTCAGCTGAACAGTAGGTTGATGAGACAGATGGGAGCCCTGACTTGTGAGTTCCCCATGAAATGTCAATCAACTGTGGACTTCGACCATTGGAAGGCAACGGAATTTCGGCAATTCCTAATGTACATCGGCCCAGTGGCTTTGAAAGGAGTGGTAGATGACAAAATCTACGCAAACTTTCTAAACTTTTCAGTTTCCATATACCTACTTTGATGCTCAGAGTGGTGTCCGCACTGTGTGTATTTCGTGGAGTCATTGTTGCGAAAAACATTGGTTCAGTTTGCTGCTATCTACGGTGAATCTGAGCGTGTGTTCAACTTCCACTGTGTCAGCCACTCGTGCGGGGAGGTCAGACTGCGCGGACCGCTGGGCCCTTATTCGGCGTTTCCATTTGAGTGGCACACGAGAACTTTGCGCGGTTTCGTACGATCTCCAACTATGCCCACTTCGCAGATCTTCCGACGCTTAACGGACAGAATAAATTTACAGCTGACAGATGACAGTGCACTCGCGAATGATGCGAAGGCAACACTCATTGCTATAACAGCGGAAAAACAGGGTAGGTTCATTCACGGAGGTGTAGCGTACTGTGACGTCAGGCCGAACAACATGGTGTTGGTGGATGGACTGCCCACGGTAATCACCGGCTTCTCTGGAAGACGCATTCGCATACAACGTTTTGCAACCTGTCGCGATTGTTTTGGCAAGATGTTGCCTTCCAGCAGACTACATTTTTGTGTTCCCATATATACACATCCACCTGAGGGGTGGACCGTGAACGTATCCAGTGTAAAGGACAGCTTCTATTATTAAAGGACAGTTATTTTTATTTTACCCAGTAATGTACACTCGGAAATATGTCCGTAAAATAAATCCTACCTCATTTCATTATGTTTTCTTGAGCAACAACAAAATGCTCGTGCTAATGAACACTTTCACTTTCAGATGTGTCAGGTTGTTGAGTTCGATGGTGAAAGCGTTGGCATGGTGCACAGGTCGTGGATTACGCAGCCAGGGTTTGCGCTCTGGCCGGGTTTGCCATCTACGAAGCATCACAAGTTGCTCATGGATGGAATGACAGCACCCCCTGATTCAAAGCTGTACAAAGTCAAGATGCATCGCGCAACAGGTATGCGCTTTTGATTTCCCAAACATTTCTAGATGACTTGCAACTGGCTTACAGATACCAACGAATACTTGAACAGTTGTCAGACATACCATCGTCTGACTCCAAGGATACAATGGATCGCGGTGGCAAACGTAAGAGGTACAGTCAAATTGCATTTCGTCACATTTGCAGACAACCTATCGTTCATTCTGACTTCACGTATAAAGTGGAAGAGAAACGAAAACCTCCAGTGCACAGCGTCCATATCGACTGTTCTCCACCACCACCACAATTGGAGAATATGTCCCATGGATCTCCATCTCAACCAGGATGGACATTGGGGCCACTGGAGAACCTGCCCTCTTTCTCCTGCCTTATCGCTTCCAGGTATGTCAATAGTAAAATGTCAGTCAGTACGAATTTAGCCCCACCATCGTTAGTCCACCAGCAGCACACAGTGAGGCAGTGTGCAAAAACGACATTGTCAAAGCAGTGAGAGAGTTAAAAGATAAGTTTGTCCAATACAAAGAATCACTATGTTCACCAGGTGTAATGGAGAACTTAGTTCTTCAAAACATCCGAATCCACGTGGAGTTGCATGCCCTACGGCTGGAAGTGAATGCATCGCGATTGCAACATGCAGCTCTCGGTACGTCATCCACTGCACACTTCCTCGTGCGATTCCCCATGCAGTCCATAGGGGACATGCAGCTGCTGAATATGGAGCTGGAAGAAGCAGAAGTATATACCCAGCTGGTATGTTCAACTTTTCCGATTCACAGTACGCAGGTGACCTCTCTCAGCAGTGTCTGTGGCACATCCATGGGTAAATGCACTCGTAATGTTATGAGAACACTATTGATGGATGAAGTGGCGAAAAGCATAAACAATCGCGTCTCCAGTGCCTCCTCACCGTTGGCCGCAGCCGTCGTTGGTATATTCGATCACCAAAAGTCATCAATAGTTAAACGTAAAAACCATCATGAAGAAGGCTTACTCCGGCGTTTCGCACGCAGACGTCAAGGGAACCATTCAAAGGTGGATTCAGAAGGCCACATTGCGGGCAACAAAAGAAGCTGGCGATCTCGCAACCGACATCCTTGCGCTGGGATTCTAATTATGTACTCGTCAAAAATATACAGATGATGCTGTAAAAATTGCCCTCAACATAACGTATGAATATGCATGTGCATTCTGCATCGCTTCCCGTGAATTGGAACATTGCGTCGTGGCTATTGTGTAGCGGCTTGGTGATTTCACTGGCCTGCCTGCGGTATGGTGTGTAAAATAGTTCCAAAACTCATAGCTGCATGTTTTACCTAGGCTATTAAGAAAGCTCGCATGATGCATGCTGTCCGATTGTTTGTCTACATGTCGTGACCGTGGCGCAAACCCGAAGGACACACGTGACAGTCTTCAGTTTACTCGCTCGTCGACGGCCGGTCTCTAGCCTCTCTAGATAGTTCGCGTGTCGGTGTCTTTTATAGCGGTATCAGAGACCACCTGTGCATTTCGTCGAATAAAGATTTGGTCTCTCTCCTCAACGGTCTTTTGCTTTTCGCGTCTGATAACTGCGTACCTGGGGAAAACGCGACTTAGTGCGACGAGCACTAAATCGGTGAGCCCGTTCGATGAATTTTTGTTTTCCACAGGTATATCTTTTGTATAATTGTGAGTTGCTATTTCTTTAGTACGTTTTACATATTCATTTTTTATTAAAAAATATTCGATATATTATCCATCTCGCTTTAATGGAGGCTCAACCGAACGTTTTGTTAGACGCTCTCAGTCAGTGCATTAGCCGTACTGTTTGAACCCTTTGAAGAGAATAGTCCTAAATCGTGGTTCGCCCAGTTAAAAGCCACAGTTGCGCTACGACAGATTAGTTCACAGCTAACGCGTTTTCATCACGTAGTTGCAGCA
>QNGE01006232.1:9105-20764 GCA_008508345.1 Paragonimus westermani | reverse complement strand
CTCCTTCGCGGCGGCCCACTCCAGCTTCGCAGGGCCCCTTCGCGCCGCATCCAACACCGCCTTCGCCCTGCCCTTGAGCAGCATCCGCAGGGCCGCCAGCTTCGCCCGGTCCGCCTTCACTCCGACCGCCTCCGCCACATCCTCGAAGTCCTCCAGAAAACTCCGAACATCCCCATCCTCAAACGGCTGCGGCCAGGGGATCCTCATCCTCGGATCCCGGGTCGAGGCACCAATTGTTGTGAATCCAAAAGGCGGACAACACAAGGGTTACTTTATTGGAGAACTCAACACACTACTTAAGCGTCTGAGCACGACTAGAAACGGAAACACACACACCATACTCTTCTGAGAATACTCCAGTCGCTTTAGACACCATGTATCAGTTCCGTCGTGTAGCGAAAGCCATTATATGTCATTCTGCCCTTCAACGATCCATCCCGTATCTCTGTCGTATTTATCACGCGATTATCTCGATCCATGCTGCTACTGAATAGTGGTGTGAGTAGTATGGTGCGACCGTGTATCCTCACTACACTTGCTCTTCATGGATAAATGTCGTTAGTGTGTTATCTGCGTTGCGCAAAGCCGCAGTGACTGTCCGGCTGACATCTAGGAAATAAGTACATCAAGCTGGTTCACTTGAGTCGCAGATTCAAACCACTGGCTAGCCATTGTAAACGCATACGTCCAAACAACTATAGGGCTCTACCTGAATTATGAATCCATGAAACAGCATTATAAAGGCAGTTTTGTGGTGTTCGTGATTAGATGAAGAATCGGTTGTCATAAAGTGTCACGAGCGTCGAGCCTTCATCAGCAGTCCGATTTTGTCTCTTGTCTACCTTGTTCTCGTTCGATATATTTTTCCTACTAAAATGTTCAACAAAACAATACAAATCAGGCTACTTTGAGTTAACTGTCCAAGCCATCTGTGAACATTAGCCAGAGGTTTTTACTGGACTTGGATATCATCTTGATTGTTGTGCAGTTTGGTTGGCAAATTTTTAAAAAAGCAACTAAATTTGCATAGTGACGGTAAATAGTACATAAAAATTGCTACGTAACTTGACGTATCATTAGCGTGGACAACTAACGTAAAATTTAGAACATGATGTTCTGTAGTTATGTTGTCATGATGCTGAGCGACGCATGACATTTCACGGTCCTGCTAGTGGGCTGCATATTTTCACTTCTTGCCGGTATGTTTTAGTTGACCATTTTAACCATATATTATTGTCATGATGAAGGCAACTTGACATGTTATCGAGATCGACGTGGACAAATGTTTCTAAAATGGTCGCCAAATTGAGGTGCTTCTGATAGACTGAACACACCTTCATTATAAGGACCTTTATGAGTGAATACCGCCTATGTGGGATGACATGCGTGTACTGATCGAGCTGGGTTGAGTTAAGGGCGCAAATCGTTCTTTGTAACAATTGTGTCTGTTCACAAACTGACTGCAGTTGCGAATGCTTCTTATAATAGTTTAGGCTAGAGACTTCCATATTACCGGAAGCAAGTTGGAACTATCAGCACTCGGGAGTGTGTCCGACTGTGGTTATGGCGGAAGAGGGCGTTGCTGAAGCCGAATACCACACGGATAGCCACTTGCTACATATTCGACGTTCTGGCGTCCCAAACCACCTACGTGTTTCAGCGATACGCGTGTTGTTGTTCGCAGATGGTAGCGCGTTATTTGTACAGAACGGAAAAGAATCTCAGGGACCTGTAACAGTTTTAGTGAAACGGGCATCCAAATTTATTTTCAATGTCAGCACACTTGGGGCATTTTTTTCTTTCAGCAGTTTCCGGTTGGAGGTGCTGTGTCTGCACCCGGAATCCTCAACACAGGAGAAATTGTTGACAACTGTGCAGATTTCAGCTACTTGGATAGCAATCTGCTGGCAGATTTTTTCGTGGGATGCAAATTTCTGGCTCAGGTGGCGAATACTAGTGATGCCTTCGGACGTCTCGAAAAACGCGTATGAAAGAACCGCAACTTGAAAATCAAAAGGAAGCTGCTTGTCTATCGCTCCATGGTGTTGTCTACACTGTTGTACGCCAGTGAAATTCGAACAATGTATCAAAATACTATAAGTAATCTCACCCATTTGCAAGTGCAGCGCACAAGGCGCATCTTGGGTATTCAGTAGTCGTTTGTGGTTCAGAGCACTGAGAAACTCCGGCTAGCAAACATGTTTGGTAGCGAAACGAAGTTGATGATCAACCAACGTCGTTGGATTAAACACGTCAACATGCTGTGTCCGCAAGAAGACACTAGGCCAACAAGTTGGCTTACTGCGCAAACTTCCGTATAGGTCATGTCAAAAACTAAACCACAAACGTGTACACTCATTTGCACGACGGACATGTAATCACATACATTGGGTGACAGTACGTGGTAATTCGCCTTGGTGAAAGTTCTCACACATCATGTACACACTGTTTCGATAGTCTTTCCTTGTCCGTCGTGTTCGGGGCTTGTCCATTTGCTCCTGAATGTCCCCTGTGGGTAATACTCTACTTGTGAGTAGTATACTACTCACAACGAAACTGCATGTTATACAACAAACAGAGTGGGTGACGAACGGGTATCAAAGGAGCTTCCGTAGAGATAAATGCAATTAAGCAAGCGGAACCCTGGCAGTCAGAAAGTGAGATACCAGGATGTTAATCAAGTGAATATTTCGAATTGTAGCATCGATTTTTGATCCTGGGTTGAAATGGGTTTGAGCCGGATGAACTGCAAGAATATGATCCCGATGCACTAACGGAAGCTTAACATGAAACAGTTACGGGGCCGTGAATTGAAACACGCGATATGCAACGAAACCGTAGGTGTCATAGATCATAGTGACATGATTACATGGTTTTACGACCAATGCAGTCACCAAGGCGCTGGCAGTCTCAGATTGGTAGGTCGTAAACATACTCATGGTGCACCGTCAGCTAAGAAGACGGTGATCACAGATTATGTCAGCTATAATTGATTGCTTGATCTTACCAACCAACGACCACCGTCGCTAAGCGAAACACCCGCTCTCCTTTACAGAAGCCTGGATTATTGTGCTCTTCTACCCTCCCTGTTCCTGGGCCTTGCTTGTACACTGTATGATGAATTTTTTTCCGGCCCGACTTTACGTCTTTGCTTTCCTTCTTTCTCCTATAAAGGATGCGGTAATATATACATTCAGATTAAAATACTTTTTGCGTTGTAATTTCAACAGTTTTCTTCCCGGACTAAATCTAACCATTGGAGTCTCTCCATCTATTTTCCGAGAGAAAACGATTTCACTTTCGTCTTAGCCTACCAACTGGCTAACCGGCATTGTCCAGTCGGACACGTAGGCCTCCACTCACACTCCTACTAGTCTAATTCCTTCGGGTCTGCTCTGGGTACGTGGTGTGTGAGTTGGACCATGGGTGGTTTGACGCAAGTCACTTGTGGCGTTTTATGCTCAGGTTTTTATTGCCTCGGTCACTGTGATAAGATAATCCAAAACGGATGCCGTCAACTGTAGTTATGTTGGGTTATGTTGGATCACCATTTGCCTAGTTCAATTTTCTCGACGGTAGACGCACGCACTTCTGTCTGGACAACGTACCCTGTTGGATAGGTAATAAGGGGACAATGCGCTATAAGACCGACAACCGAGCAGCTTGCTGGAGTGAATTTCATTCATGGTGTCTGTGATGAAAATGTAAGGGAGAAAACCAGCAGGTTTAATGCAGGACTTATAGGTACGTGATCTCTTATCTGTAAGTCCATTCGGATGTTGACGATACTGAAAAAACTGACAGTATTCACAACGTGCAAATAAGTGCTCGGTGGCGTAAATCAGTAGTAGACTGTTTTGCTAGTCATGTTCTGGGGAGTGCAAACGAGAGTCTCAAAAGGAGTGTCCGTTGGCTCGCTCAACAATGTAACACTCCGAAGTCCTTCGTACACTAGATGACCGATAGAAAGAAGTATCGGCCACATCACGAGGACGGAGTGCGAGAGCTTCGGTTGTCAAATGTGGAAGAAGATGAGTCATTTCCATGTGTTACGTATCAGGCGGAGATGTGCATTCTAGAGTGCCAGCTGACGAACCAATACTCCGTCTGAGTGAATCCTCGAAAAACCCCATTGTTGGCACATCATTTATCTCTATCACTTCGTTCCAGTCTGACGTCAACACGGTCCAAATATTTTGGCTTGGGCACCAACTGTTTCAACACGGATTATTCGCTCTCCTTTTTTGATGAAAACGTTTCAGGTAACATCTTGTTCTGCATGATCGCATCCAAGCTGCCATCCCTAGCCATCTCATCAGAAAGTTGTGTCAGCACTGGAACAACTGGCAGTCCTTGAGTACGTCTGATTTCAGCGGGATGGTTTAACACTACACTATGAACTCTGTGTACGGTAATATCTAGGAAAGCTGTTGGAGCTTTAATGGGCCGGTCACATTGAACTAAGGAAGGACATAGTATGTCTAGTGGGTGGACAGCGCAGTATGCATAAACGCTCTCAACTTGGGACAATACCCCTTTGAAATTTAGATGACACTTGATGAACGATTGAGAAGCACTGGCTTTGTCGTAGGCGCCACTTTGGCGAAGGCGCCCAGACATTGATCCCAACACTTCGCACGGTCTGGGCGATGGAACTGATTTCGTAAAATGAGACGACTACCGCAAGTAGTGGATCTCACTGATCACCGGTGAAGTGGTAGTCAGTTGTTCCGACCTACGTGAACCCCATCAGCGTTACGCACACGATATAATAGAACCCACGACCTATGAATAAGCGTCGGACTGTATTCCGAACGCTCAATCACAAACCCATTGAGTCGCGGTCACCAGCTGATGGGTTTCAACCTATGAGCAAAAGGAAGCGTAGCAGCTAGTGAAATTAATTCAGATGTCTTCGTGCAACCCCGGTGAACGAGAAGTTGGACTACAATCTGCCGCTTATTCATGGGTTATGGGTTCCGTTCTGCAGTGCGCGTGGTGTTTATGTTGCCCAGCTAGGTCGAAACAGCTGTCCATCACTTCGCTGGTGGTTGGTGGGACCAGTTATTCGCGAAACCCTATCTCAAACACTTTTGGAATTATGATGGAGGATTGTTGGTCTACAGACCAATCAAAAAACGACCAGTCGATCTCAGCGTACGAGTGACAAGAAGCACAACTGAAACAACTGCTGTTAGGGATTTCAAGTGAGCGGTTCGACTTCTTTCTGTGGTAGTGACCCCTATTTAGAGCTAGGAGTCATTTGGTGCACAATACCTTCTCTGAGACACACCGTGAAAACCGTATACACTTTCCCGTTAGATAGCATAACAAATCCACTTGTCTTATTTTGGATCGGCCCGTGCTCAGAAAAGGTAAGTGCGCCGGCCCGTCTGTTGTTATTCTAGACGGAACTTTCTCTGCCGTTACTCGAACCCACTCTGATTGGTATCTACGTTGTTTTTGGTCGCCACCTGACCTATACAACTGACGCGGATTCCAACCGATTTTGCACCGGTTCTGGGTTGGTTTAGGCCGTTGCAAAAACCTGGTTATCAAATCCTGACTTTTCTACCCCAGTTGAAAGAGATCTGATATGGACAAGGTAAAACTCTAAATTAGCTCAAATCAGCTCCCACAGGCTGACCGTCATGAACCTGGGTATCGTGATTACTAGCCGATCCTTCCTGGATTGTTTCAGTTGAGCAAAACCTTCCGAACAGTACTTTAACAGGTTCTCGTTGGAGCAAGATTGTTAAAAAGCTTTTAGAATCAGTATTCTATTTCATTCACGTTAGATCACTATGCTTCCTCTCACGAAGGATCCACTCCTAATCACAAACAGGTGTGCGTCTGGTATGGAACGTTTGTTTGTTTCCTATAATTCTGCGAGAAATTTCCCGTTCGGATGTAGACTTTTCGGTTGCACACGGAGGTAGTCAGTAGAGTGCCATGAGTTACGCACACAGAAGCTGTCACCAGCACGCCGTTTATAACACACAGGTAGAGTGAATAGTCATCGCGTTCCCGCTTCGTAAATGCGCCATGAAAATATCGACGACTAGGCACCCTACTGAAATGCTCACCACTACACCGCCACCCTTCGGCGAAAATTACCGTTGCAGAAATGCACACACTTCCTCTCTTACTATATTTATTTGACAGTTGCAAATTTTACATCAGTGTATCCAGTCTTTTGCTAACAGATGATTTGTGACGATAGGAGACATCTTGTTAACCGATTCTTTCCGTACTCATTTCTAATCGTCAGAATTTAAAAGCGTTAGGACGTTGTGAAGTGAATAAACTGGCTGTAGTGGCAAACTTACTCGAGATGGGTAAACTTAACGTTAATACTATTAACCTCCTTTTTGTGCTTGGTGTACATTCTTGGGGAGGAAAGTGAACAAGGTGACTTGTAGCGCTCAGGCTGCACAGGCTGCTGCTCAGGCTGCCGCAGGTGATTTTTCTCACACTCGCTAAAACTTGGTGTACTTTTACAGACTTGCATTGGCGGAGTAATCATTTGCCCAGATTGCACATGCTTTTTTGTCGCTTTAAGATTTTCGGTAACTACTTTTCACGCGACCATCTCTCAACTTATCCTGCAAGTGATTTTCACATTCCCATGACTAAGTGAACACGTAAAACAGTTTGTCAACGACATGTAACTCTGAATAAAAGTATTATTTGCCAAAGGTAGACCAATCCGGCATTAGTAGCAACGAGAAAACGCGGCCTCGTTTTCGGCATACTTATACTGACTGCATGACTGTTTGGTCTTTGTCACTTACCTTGCCGAACTAGATGAGAGTATATTGAGACGGGAGAACCAGTCTAAGTCATACACGGGACAGAGTGAGGAATGGTGGCTAGATGAATTACTAGCATTCGCCAACGGTCAACGAGACTTACATAGCAACAACAAATCTTGTGTTCAACCTTCGTTGGTGTTAACTCCGTAGAAGTGCAATAAGTCTGAGCAGCGACAAGACACTTTTTATGTAATATGGGTTGAACGGGACAAGTTCGCAATCCATTTTGTTCAACTGTAGAGATGGTGGTCACGAACAGATGCTCCGCTGACTGGTTTGTAGCACATCTTTGAGGTATGCTGTTTTCCGTTAATATCTCAGACTAATACTGAGAGACAATGACCTGAAAAGGGGGCTTGCTAATGGACAAGTCTCCTCTCTGAATCCAATTACATAACAGCTTATTACTAGAACAGCCACGTTTATTTCTGAGTTTGTACGCCCACTTTTGTGTTTTTCTATGCCCAAACACTTAGTGACTTCCTGAATACATAAGTCAACACAGTTTTGAAAACTGAACAGACCTCACGCATCTTTTCGCTACAGTGCGCTGTATCTGCCTTTCCTTTGGAATGATCAAATCACTAAATGTACTCGCCTTTATTTGAGGAGGCTTCACGCGGAATACCTGCACTTCCTGGCACAGGCGAGTAAGCGAGATGATGCACACACAGTTGTATGGTGTGCCCCCAACTAGTTCTGCCATTTCGTGTACATATTTCGCGAAGGACATCTGATCATCTTGGGCGCCTGCAAGGGTCACGCGTTTCATTCTTGCCCGCCGTTGTTTGCAGTCTGTACTGCAACGACAGCATGGCGTTTCAACCAGTGCAACCGCACGAATGAAGCTAAGGTAAGTGAACTTCAGAGCAAAACGTTTGTCATAGCCAGTGTGTATGCAAAACTTTGGGTTTTCTCTCACCACTACCTCCACATTTGTGACCTCGGCTGAAATTGAAAACGAACCCAGAATGGACGACGAAACCTCCGTGACTGATTTCAAAAGCTGTTTGTTGTATCCCTCAACCCAAAAAAGTCAATAAAGTCGCCCGTGCGTTTCCCAGAGTAGACTACGTAATTGCTGGATCGTGAGTGTAGAGAGCAGGTACAACAAGGTAGGGTAGTATTGGGTTGTGGCAAGGAGAACAAGGGTGCGGTAGGTAGTGTGGGCAGCAGCAGGTAGACACGACTGTACGGTAAGCCGTTAGGGAACTACCAACGGGCAGGCTGAACCTCAGTTGTCCAATCAGGAAGGTCATGTGACCCAATCCAATCGAGCGGGGATAGATGCAAGGCTACGGGCACACTGACTGGTGAATCACGCGAACGGGCCCGCCGCATAGACACAATCCACACACGTCGCGTGCATGTGCGCACCTAACAGCGCAACACTGCCAAAACCAGAGAGCCGGTCCGCTTTCGATGTGATTTTCCCTATGACAACCAGTAAATTGTCATCGGGTGCCAAAGGCGATGGAAACTGGATCGTTGGAACACTGAGATGGTGTGCTGTATTATGTTGTTGAGATTTACCGAACCATGGACTTTAAACGCGTGACCAAACTTTGCAGTAAAACTCTGCTGGGAGCGGGCTGAGACAGTTTCATTCGACAAACACATGTACGGTTTTGATGTTGTTAAATTGTTGGGGATGCACAATACAAGATTTGCTTTCAGAAAATAAACGGTAGTGGTTTGGGCTGCTGTGTCATTGGTGACCACCTTGAAAGTTTAGTTGTTTTGCGGAGCTCCTTTTGACTCCTTTTGATTTAAGATAAACTGGTAGTGATCGTCATGAAGGAGTTGATGGAACGATATTGGCTGCCATCTGGATTTCGAACTTATAATAACCTGTAGAAAAGAAAAACGAACGGACACGTAAATGTCGCTACACGGACAGCGTATTGTGCCAATCATGTTGTTGTATAATAGACAGTTTCGCTGGTGAATAGGATGTCACATACAATTTAGGAACTAAATGGCAAATGTCAACGTCAGGACAAGAAGCGACTATTGGAATGGTGTGTACGCGTTATGGGGACGTGCCACCAGGACGATCGACAATGTATCGCTGCCCAATGTGTGCGCATACACGTCAGTCATGCAAATGAGTATACGCGTTTGTGGTCTTATGTTTTAGTACAACGTGCACAGGGTATCGCGTAATAAACGACTTCGCAGGCCAATCGTCTCTCGCGGTCACAACAGTGGGTTCTGTTGCTGGCAGTCGGCGAGGGTGATGAGTGACACACTGTTATTGATGATAAGTAGGAGAATTCTGATGTGAATAAACCAACATTTGCCCGTCTCATGCCTTTATAGCGACTTACTTGACTTAGTCAGCTGTCATTGTGCGAGGGTAACGCAATAGTCCCCTGGGTAGATGACACACATGGGCACGTTGTGAGGATTTCGATATACGGAGAGAGACAGACCAGTTTGTTCATACATATATCGTTGATTAACGATCAGTATTTTTACAACTTCCAAAGCGATTGCAGTTTAAAAACTTGTCTTATCAAAGTTTGTACAATGGGTTACACAACATTGATTGAAGGCTGTTGCCATATGTGGGAAAAACTCGAGTGGATTGCGTGAATAGCGTCCAGAACTCCGTTATGTACTCCGTCTGCAGTGTAAGTGTCGAATAGATGTCTCCCAAGGGACATGCAGAGATTTCGTGGCTTGATTTGACGTGACTTGAACACTAGTGTTCGATCTGTTGAAGTCCGTGTGGTACGTTTGTCGTTTCACCTTGATATCACGAGGGACGATGTATTCCTTGAGGCATATTTGGTTTGTTTCTAGGATACCTAACTCAATTTTTTCTCTGCTGTGCGAGTTAAACAATCACGAGGAATTCTGTACCACAACTACACATAAAATGTCCGTTGTCTTCTTTTCCTATACATATCATTACCTATTCATTAAAATTTGCTTCTTGCTATTGTTTGACACGCTTTCAACTTCATCAGCATCAGACTGTTTTAATGGGTCTACTTCCCGTTGATTGATTATTTGCGGACTCGTGATTGGTTACGCCATTGTGAATGCTTTTTGTACCGGATAATTCATGTATCTGCTTACTTCACATTCAAAATAAGAGAGCACTTTTATGGAAATTTTGTCAAACAGTACTGTATAAATTTCAATACTTTCGATCGCTTTTCTGACTTTTTCCGCTCGGAGGATAGTGCTTTTAACCCGACCGTCTGAATGAACTTTGTTGGAATCGTCGATTCGGTGTTGCTGAGTGAATTATCCTAAATCGCAGGTGCGATTCAACAACTAGACTCGACACTAATATTGAACAATTTCGAGTTTAAAATAAACATTATAAACAAATCCCCTACTACTTAACTGCAATAAATCCCCACTATTGTTGGTTGTGTCATTTTGAATTTCACCTATGTAACACACACAAATAGACACAAATAGACTGTTGCCGCTCTAAATCAGTGAAAAGTTATGGAGGCGTGATCAGGACTTGACATTTTGCCATGTGACTGAATGTCAAACGAACAAGGATCATATGATCTTTGCACGCAATAACCGACCTTACTGGACACCACACTACATGGTCGAGCAAAAAGTACATGATCAGTGTGCGTAAAGATTGTGGTTGAACGAAATTTGGTGGAGTACGATCGACCCACACATGCGGTCAACATCCACTCCTAAACGTCAGCAGTTCAAACAGGACACATACGTACCGAAAGTAACTGATTGAGATCCGCGACTGTAAACAGTCTTCAGTCTGCCTAGCGTGGATAGACCTACATACGCGTATGCAGTGATGCACACGCAAGCCACTTCCACGAAGGTAACTTCATATCTAAATTTCCGCACATTTTCAACTTTTCGCAGCAGCGAGGAAGATGAATTACAACCATTTTGACAAAAGCTCTGAAATGTGACTCACAGGAAAGAGTAGAAGTTAGCTATGAACAGCTATCACAACACAGAGAGAAAAAAGTTGTTCAAGCTTCAGCGGCTAGTAAGTAGAACGATGTAATCAATGTAGTGAAAGGGTAATATCATGAGATCTCAGCTCCATCTGCGCGAGGAAATATTCCCACGAAATCCACCAGATCAGGTAAGCATTATTAAGTTCCGCAGGTTCTACCCTGTGGAACAAGGGAAGTCATCGACATAATCGAAGTACTGTTCGCCCGAGTTCATCACATCTTTGGCGGCCACTGAGAGAGAATGACCAAGGCGGAACCTGCGAACGATTCGGAACGCTTTGACCGGTTTAGTTTGATGATTGTCGATAATCTTACGGGAGATAGTTGCGCTTGAAATGGACTTACTCAACACTCCACAGCTATTCCCTTCTCCAGAGTGAATCAAACTGTGTTCCACAAACGTCTGTTGAAGATGGATAATCCTAAGGATTCATGAACGAGGAATTGCCTTTCAGTACGAAGCGTTCACTTATCCAGGTAACAGAGAAGAAGCTCAATTTTGTCTTTCACATAAGGTCATGATTAGTGGTGAGCAAGTTATCCGCACCCTTCCGAACACAGTTGACTTCACATAACTTGTAGCATGACGTGGTATCATTTAACATCTATTTAGTAGTGGCGTTGTTGTGAGCCAAGAGCGCGGATGACGCGAGGGGTGTTTATTCTGAAAACTGAAATATGGGTCATGCGCTCCAACTTGACTCCATCTGCGTATGACACTGGTCTCAGAACATCACGGTTGTCACGGTCGCCAATGCTCAGTTCCTTTATTTACCAAAAACCGTTTCATACCACGCCTCACCTCAATACTTCTCCCCGTATCTTCCTCGCGGCCAATTCAGTGCCAAGACCCATGCCCCTACCTCACTACTGAAT